>VWZX01006232.1:0-144742 GCA_013399015.1 Galbula dea | reverse complement strand
CCCCCAGTAGCTCCTTTCCACTCAACGTCGTGACTAACAAAGGCAGAAAGCTAGAAGACTATAAGCAAGGCTGCAAGCCCCTTGCCTGGTAGTTACGTGAAGAGTTTTTCTTACCTTGAC
This sequence comes from Galbula dea, assembly GCA_013399015.1. Classification (NCBI taxonomy): domain Eukaryota; kingdom Metazoa; phylum Chordata; class Aves; order Piciformes; family Galbulidae; genus Galbula; species Galbula dea. Next base: position 144,622 of record VWZX01006232.1, on the reverse strand, counting down.
AGGATTCGGGATGAAGCTGTGCTGCTTCCCGTTCTGGATGAGGCCGGGAGGTGTGAGGACGTGAGGTGAAGCTGATCCTTCATCTCTTGAGGTAAATGATGCCTCTATGTAGTAATAATACAAACTGGAAAGGTTGGTAGCCGAGGTCGAGAAAGCTGCGTTGGCATATTGCCTTCAGAGCTGAACTTTGTGGACTGAAGTTGTATGCTGATAACATATTGTTTTCAACAGCAAAACCACTTCATACATTCCAGACCTCCTGATTGCTCCTCATTGCTCACACCTGCAACTGCACCTGTGCTGGCCTCTTAGCCGATACACAGGTCAGTAAACCAGGAATAAGGAGCTGCTGTAATGTAAGACCCCCCTCAGAAACTGGAATTAATACAGGGATTAAGCAGCTAGCATGGTTACTGTCCTTACGGTACCTACAGACAGAACTGTGAGCTCAAACAGCTTGGGTTCAGTGTAAATAGATTCAGAAATTGCAACCACAGAAACTGCCATTTTTTAACTATAGAAATTAAGGCATCTGAGGATTTATGGATGTCACAATAGGAGTCCATAATACTAAATTCACTTTTACTTCAGTAACAATGTCAGACCAGATTTTTCAGGCTGACACATGCCAGCATAAGACTGATACTGAAAAGTATGATGAACTATGAAGTAAATGATAATACAGTGCATCAGATAGAAATGTAGCTCCATGATCTCAGTGCAGCAGGTTCTTAGCACTGGCTGTCTTGATCCACATTCATGTTGGGTTTTAACAATCTTACAGCCTTGTAGTAAAATTATTTTGCTTGAACAAAAAATATCCCAAGTCTCAGAAGCACTCCTAGAGAAGTCCCCAGAGGGCAACCTTGCTCTTCATTTCAAGAAATGATTCAGTCCCTGCATATAGCAGCTTCATCTGTATTGGCATTTCCATTGCAGTAACTGTCAGGGTATATTCAATTTGCTCGTAGACTTCTTAATTTAACTAAATAGGCCAAAAAAAACCCCAAACCATAGAACCTTTCTGTATTTTGCAGTCATAGTTTTCAGTCTTGTACATTGTGAATGAGAAAACAGCAGAGAACAGGACTCACAGTGCTTTTCCAGGCGTTGGGAAACTGCCTACTGCAAACTAATTAATTGCAGAATTCATTAGGCAATCCAGACTGTTCCAACTTTTACCTACAGATTATATCATCATCAAAGATGCAGCCTGTTAGTGTTGTCTTGGGTTATACAGCCCTATATGCTGTTATACAGCAAGTACCATGCAATTGAATCTAAACCAGTCTAAATTACACCAAATTATTTTAAATTATTTGTGAGGATAACTCTGCATTCTTCATCCAGGCAAAACCAAATTATGGGGAGTTTAACAAGCAGATAACAGTTCTGTACTTCAGACTTTGTGTCTGGAAGTCTGTCCATTTCACAGAGAAACATAAACAGAATCTGTAGGGTGATGTGTTAGTGTCCTTGTGGAAAAGAAGAAACCGGTGTGTGGAAGCTAACCTTGGGTAAGAGCAGGTGGTGCCTGTTTGAAACCTCTGCAAAGCTCTTAATAAATTCCACCTGCATGTGGTGCACATGGGCAAGGATGTGATTAGGACATGGTTACAAAGGAGGTCTGTTTCTGGAGTCCAAAATGGAAGTCAATAGTGTGATTCATCTTTTACTTATGCTGATTTTAATTCAGTCCCCCCTGGCTTCAGTATAAATAATGCTGTAGACTCTTTCTTTGTTGTCTTCCAGCTGTAAGTCTGCTTTAGAACAAGATACATGATTAAGTATTAAAATTCATTCTAAGAGAAAGTATGTACCAGGAAGAAGTGAGCAGAACACACTTACAGTAAGACAGGCAGCAAGGAAGCAATAAGCTGAAGCCAGCTGAAAGGGTTAAAGGCTTTCTTTTAAAAAATTCAAAAGATTTTCCTTTCTTTAGGTTAGCAAATGGGATGCCCATCTACAAGAAGGGCTGGAAGGATGAGCTAGGGAACTACAGGCCTGTCAGACTGACCTCAGCACTGGGAAGGTTATGGAGCAGATCATCCTGAATGCTTTCACGTGGCACATACAGGACAACGAGGCGATCAGGCACAGTCAGCGTGGGTTTATGAAAGGCAAGTCCTGCTTGACTAACTCAAATCTCCTTCTGTCCTATCTTCTCTCAAGCAACAGGACAAGAGGAAACGTCCTCCAGTTGCACCAGGGGAGGTTAAGGTTGGACATCATTAGGAAAAATTTCATCCCCATAAGCCCAGGAGCAGGCTGCCTAGGGCATTGGTGGCATCACTGTCTCTGGAGGGGCTTAAAAGACATGTAGATATAGTGCTGAGGAACATGATTTAGATGTGGCCTGGCAGTGCTGTGTTCGTGGTTGGACTTTGATGATCTTAAAGGTTTCTTTCAACCACACTGATTTCTAAGAGTGGGGCATGCTCATTTGTAAACAATGAAGTAACAGCAAGCATCGTTCCCCTGGCTGTGTTTAAGGCCAGGATAGATGTGGCCCTGGGTAACCTGGTCTAGTAGATGGCATCCCTGCCCATGGTCGGGGGGGGGGTTGGAGCTAGATCATCTTTAAGGTCTCTTCCAACCCAGGCCATTCTATGATTGTTTTGCCACAGCTACTGATTTCTTTCCACAGTGCTGACACTGAATTTATGCTTCATGTTTTCTTTAAATTTTTCCCTTTAAAAAAAAAAATGGTTTCAAGAAGAAGGGGTGGTGTCAGAAGAGCCATCTTCCTTGAGCTTAGTGTTCTTCATTTTAATACATGCTGGTGGTAGCTTGAGTATCCCTATAGGTTTTTTTGAGGGTAGGAGGGTGGTAGATGTTAGAAAATGGCAATTTTCTCACAGACAGCCATTTAGTGACTGCAGGCCAGTCCAAAAAGAAGTCAGATGTCATCCTGGTTTTTAGTAGTCCTCCTGCACACCCCATTTTTTGTCTTGTTTGTTTGGTTTTTTTCAGAGTGGAATGTCAAAGTGGAAATATTTCCTAAAATGTCAATAAAAGGTTTCTATGAGTAGAAATAGGAAAAAGAAGGAAAATAATGGAGTCACAGGAGAATAACTGGAGTGCAGTGACTTTTAATCTGGATGGTATTGCTGTGAGCGGAGGACTGCAGAAGACTGGACATACTAGGGGTGAGCAGCACCCCTTGTAACCAAGCCAGGTTGGTTACCAGCTCAGGGAGTGTGCATGCAATAGCCAGAGGGATAGGCAGGTTGTAATTCCTTCCCTTGGAGAAATTTCTTGGCAGTGTGCTCAGCAGGTTTGGAAAGAGAAAACAAACTGCAGACTGTAGGAGGACTTTAGAGCTGAGCAGATGTTTTTGGGTTTTGTTTCTGGGGTTTTTTGGTTTCTTTTCCAGGAAAATACATAACTTCAGGATGTGGGAGCTCTTGTTCCCAAGAAGGATTCCAAGAGCAGCTCAGCTGCCTACTGTATGTCACCTCTATACCCCTTATTAATCATTAATTTGTACCTCTCATTTTCTTGCCTTGGAGAGCTCCTGGTATAGTTCACCAAGAGCAGATAATAAATGGTACAAGTACTTTATCGTGTCCTGTGCTCCTGCATCCAGGCTTGCTGCAAATTTAATCTTTTCCTCTACTGGTCTAACAGCTAGCATCTGATTTTTCTGTGTGGGTAGTAACTGCATCCTTGCAGTATATGAAGGTAAAGAAAATTATCTCTGTGAAGGCTTGAGGAACAGACAGGGGAAAAAAATTCCAGCTCATCCCTGCTAATTGGTTATTACTATGCTGAAAAGCAATCCTCAGATTACTTTTTCTCAGTCCAGTCTCAGGTGCTAATATCTAAAAAACTTCCACAGGTGACAAAGGTTCATATTTCCTTCCTTTCCTGTGCTAAAGGCTCAGGTCTGCAGTGGAGAGTCTTCCACTGACATCGGTGAGAGTAGAAGTAGGCTTAAAATAAGTGGAAAACTAATCTGTTTCTGCATTCTCAAACAATAGGCCAGCTCAGGGGAGGACTGAAGCACAGGAAACGTGCTATGTAATATGGAGAAGCAAATTTTTCCCTTTGTCTGCAACATGACTAATCCCATGGGAACAGAGTGCCTTCCCCAGGGCTTTTAGTCTGAGGCTTTTCAGGTGATGCATCTGTATCATATCTGAAGTCATAGATTTGGGATGAGGGCACAGCTCATGGCATGCAGTAGTGAATTTCTCCTGTAACAAGTGTGTAAGAAAAAAAACCCAACCCTTTTGTTTATCCTTTTCTTTCTTCTTGATTTTTTTTAACCAGTTAATTTGCATCTTATCAGTGGGGAACTAGAAGTGTTTGGAAAAGGATGAAAGCAAATCCGTCATGAAACTGTGTGAGTGAGGCAGTTTCCATTTTCTGTTGGCCTCAAGAGGGCACTGGGGAAAGCGCGGGGGTGGCTCAGTGCCGCTCAGGAGGACGCTGCCCTGTCCATGAGGCCAGGAGAAAGGCCCCAAGCAAAGCGCATCCACCAGAGGGTTCCTCCCCTCCCACCACCCTGGCTTAGACTTAGCCACTACCGCTGCTTTCACCCTGCCAGTACCCCCTGGGCTAGACAGGACCCTGGGCAAACACCCTCCTACATCTTTCTTCCCTGCTGCCACAAGCAATCTGTCACTCCTCCCATCGAACCACCCTCCACCTACGTACAAAACCGTAACTGTAAGGAACGCCTTCTTCCCTTCCCCCTTTCCTCCCCACGGGTCTGTTCTTCTTCGTGGGTGAAAAATGCTGTTTTCCTAGAGATCTGGTCACCCCTGAGTTTGCCTTTGAGACCCAAGCTGTTTGCTACCTTTTAGGATCACAGCTTGGAAAGCTTTGCTTGCAGATCTATTTTGTTAGTTTTTCATTTGCGTATAATTGCACATGTGCGGGTGGGAAGGGGCTATTTGCTTCCCACTTGCTTTGATATGCCTCCCTCCCTAAGCCGACTGCTTCCTCCTCTTCCTGCTCTCGGCCTCCCACGCATCCAGCGATGAGAAATGCTGCAGAAAACTGACCAGCTACCAACCCGCCCACCTGAGGAGGAGGAGCACTAGCAGCAGCAGCAGCATATTTCTCTCTCTCAGCTTTTTAAACACAGTTAAAAAGAGCTATAGCGTGGGTGGAAATAGCTGTAGGGAGTGTGTGTGGGAACGGGGCCAGAGGAAAGTGAATTTTCTGTTGGTAGGACAGTTAACTTCTAGTGGACCAAAAAAAATTCCCCAAGGATATCTTACTGCTGAGAACCTTTTAGGTGTATAATTAGTTTTTAAGGTTGAGTTTCCCAGGTCTGGAAAGAATGAAACAAGTTTCTTTGTGCTGGGTTTCTGTGCAAGCCGTGGTACAGTAGCAGCCAGCACTCCTTGCTTAGGGAAGCTTGCCTTGCAAGCTCTTTCAGGAGTCTGCTTAGCAAATGATATTTGTAGTGCATCCCATTGTGTCATCCTGTCTCTTGTTCCACTCACGATGTATGTGCTTGATGCTGTGAGAGTCTGAGCTGCCTGTCTGTAGGAAGAGAAAAAGGCTTGTGGTTTTCACACAGTGTGGGTCTGTATTTCAAAATACCATCCCTGTGGGACCTCTTGAAATAGCACTGTCCCAGAATATCAGTTAATTCAAGATTTACTCTAAATTTGTGCTTCTAGAAGAAATTAAATTCAAGCTTATTTATGTGAACAGGATGTTATTTAAGGTGTTTTGCTTGTATTACATGAAAATAGCAGTGAAACCAGTACAAGAAAAGAGGATTTGTAAGACTTGTGGTATTAGAGTGCAAAGTGCTACTGCTGTTTCTTAAGAAATCTCTCTGATAGACTCCAAGAACCAAGGGTACAGAACAGCTTCTAGGTTCTGATTTGGTTCGACTGAGCTGTCTGGAATACAGGTTTTACAATATGTAGTCTTGTGAGAAATAACCCACTCTTGATTAAGTTTTAAAGAGGACAAAATCTTGGAAGCAAAGAACTTAGGAGAACTTTATTGAAGATACAGGAGTCAGGTGCATCCCAAAATGAAGGCAAACACATGCTTAGATTTCAGGCCTTTTATACCCATTTCCCTAACCGCCAAGTCCCTTACTCCATTTCCCGTTGGCTGGTACTCAGGAGCTTGCATTCTTCCTGTCCAACCACCTTCTCCCACACTCCATTACTTCCTTGCAAGCCCAAGTCCCTCCAATCAAACTGGGTTCTTTCAGGTCTCAGCTAACAGAACTCTGTCTGCATGGCAATAGCCATACAGCCATGAGCTTCTACAAAATGGCAGGAACCAAAACACAAACTGTATTCCTCACAATCCTAATCAAATTTGGCCTAATTTGAGTTGGTTCCACGTGTTCTTCCCAATCCAAAGCTCTACCTATACATTTATTTTGTCTAGATTTCTCACCAGCATCAGACTTTCCCTATGTATTACTGATGAAGAATCATATTTCAGGATGTGGTCTGTAATGCTTTGTGGGTGCAGTAACAAATGAACTGTGACTTTCAAAGTATATTGCTTAGGGCATGTCATTTTCTCCTGGTGAGTAGAAACCTCAGACTTGATATTTGTATGGGTTTAGCCCTGTGAAGTAACTTTCTTTGTGGAAACAGATGCTGGAGTGCAAAATCCTGTCACAAGGCAACCTGCCTTCCAGCTGAGATGGAGCAGTTTGCCAGACTCGTATCAAAGAGCAGGAACACACAGAGTGCAGTAGGGAGCTGGGCTCACTGAGTTCTGGGGCTCCCCCTCTGCCAGCCTATCTCCTGTAGCTCTGGAGATTTTACCCTAGAGTAGGAAGGAAAAATGCAGGCATAATTCCTTAGGCTGATCAGCTCAGAAACAAAGGAAGTTGTGAATAAGCCTAATTAACACATTTCCATGTGACACAACAGAAGAATCAGCTGATGGACTTATGTTAGCAACAGCCAAAGCAGTATCAATGGAGATAGAACCTTAATGGAACTCATTATCCTGACGTTTTCAATGTCTTGCTTCTGAACTCATGTTTTAAATATATCCTTATAACCTTCCACTGAAACTTACATAAGTCATAATGACAAACTCCTGGAGTTTCATACCCACCCTGAGGATGAACAGTATTCCAAATACTAAGTTCATGTCACTCGACTGATTTACTTTAAAACATTGCAGTAATTCCTTTGTCAGGAGCATTTGGAAGCACTGTTGGCCTGCTTGTAATTGTCTTGCATTTAGCATTGGTTCAGTTAACTTTAAAGGTAGTGTTTTTCATGCCTTTTATATCAATGAATGTGCATCAGATTTTAAATGCAGATTATGTGCTTTTCGTGCCAACTACTGTTAGCTTGAGATTGCACTCGTATGATCTATTGTGGTAAGAATGATATTATTCCAGAAGCAGTAAAAAAAACCCAAACCCAAGCATTTTGAATCATTAAAAAGCTATTTTAGGAGCTCAGCCCTGTATGTAAAATCCCTGTTGGCTTCTCTTTTCTCTCTTGTTCACCTGGAATGTCTTAAACCATCTGGTAGCAAACCTTTCCTTCTCAGGGGTCGTAGTGAATACCTAGTTACCTCATTTTGTTTCAGTCAAAATCATAATGAATTAAGCACAAAAGCATTTGATGCTAATTACTAGCTTTTTGACAGTCCAGGGATTTGAGTGGGACAAGAGAGCACCTCAGATGTTTATTTTAAGAGTTTGTTGTTCCCCAGCAGGGCAGTTTGGCTGACAGGGTGACAGTCAGTATGTTATTGAATGGGGGTGTGTGTATTCAAACCTTTCCACCTTACTCATCTGATGCCTCACACAGGTATTAATTTTCACTTGAAAAGATCTACATTTAATTTTAAAAGTCAGTATTAGGAATTTATTTTTCAACATTTCTTTCCCTCTTAATTCTGAAGTACAACTAAAACTGTTCATAAAGCAATGCCTTTGAAGAACATTGCTTAGGGAAAGATATTTCTTTTGCTGCTACAAATCAGCACATCCAAAGAAGGGCAGCAAAGCTGGTGAAGGGTCTAGAGCACAAGTCTTGTGAGGAGCAGCTGAGGGAACTGGGGTTGTTTAGTCTGGAGAAGAGGAGGCTCAGGGGAGACCTTCTTTCTCTCTATGACTACCTGAAAGGAGGTTGTAGTGAGGTGGGAGTTGGTCTCTTCTTCCAAGGAACAAGTGACAGGATGAACAGAAATGGCCTCAAGTTGCTGCAGGGAAGGTTTAGGTTGGATATTAGGAAACATTTCTTCCCTGAAAGAGTGGTTAGGCATTGGCCCAGGCTGCCCAGGGCAGTGGTGGAGTCTCCATCTCTGGAGGGGTTCAAAAAACCTGTAGATGTGGTGCTGAGGGACATGGTTTAGTGGTGACTTGGCAGTATTAGGTTAACAGTTGGACTTGATGATCTTGGAGGTCTTTTCCTATGTTGATGCTATGATTCTCTGATTCTAAATGATACAATGGAGAGCAGAGCAGATTGAAGAACTTAAAAATGAGGAAAAAACAGGTCAACAGAATAAATAGAGGTCTTTGAGCTATTAAAAAATAAGCATGTATTATTCAATGTTGCAGATATGTTCTGTCTGTAAGTATAAATTACCAGCCTCCAATAAGGGGTTATTGTGAGCAAATGCTAGCTTTGGTGCAACTCAGTTCCTGAGCTTTGTGTATAATTATTAACCTGGTGGAAAGGATGTTTAGCAAGTCAGAAAGGAAAGTGGTTTGTTGTTCTGTTAAAAAAAGGAATATGGTCACCCTGGGTAAAAAACAAACTTGCAATGGAAGTGACAGGGACAGAGTACTTGGTTCTTGGAGCCCTCCTTCAGTGGATATGCTTCCCCAGGGCTATGCTGCTGGTTCAAGAAAGGCAGTGACAGCCATGAGAGGACACAGGATAGATCTGAGTTGTTTACAAGGAAGTCTGTGGTCTCTGGTGTCATGAATTCCTCTCTGTAAGCTCGGTCTTCCATCTGCCCTGTGGATTCATGATGGCACTGGTTCTCCTGCCCAGTCATGGCCAGTCCCTCCTCCTCTCTCACTGTCTCTCTGTCTCTGCAGTAGCAGGCTGGAATGGAGGTTCATGCTGCTAAGAGCAGGATATGGGAATATATAATTATTTCAGAAATAACATGCAACACAGTGTGATTTAGTCATACTTTGACACACCTCTGTCTGCCAAGAAAAATGCAAGCACTACCTTACAGAACTGTTGCTAAGAGCACTTCATCAGGCTCTAGGAGTCAGAAGATGCTTTATTGTATGGTGAACTGCAGGAGTTAGCAGCAGGGTTTCAATCTGGGACCTGCTAAGATATTAAAGCATATAAATCTGTTGCTTGAATTAAAGGCTGCTCTTCTGCCTAGGAGAAATAACATCACGTGGAATTAGCTTGGGACATTATTTTGTAGGTTTAAGACACTTTGAAAAGCAATTTTATTGACATTGGTAGCCTAAACTAAAATAAAGTTCTGGCCAGCACCAAGGAGAAACATCTTCTGTTTGTTTTATGCTAAAGTTAAACCATTTTCTAAGAAAGCAGACACTTTATGGAAAACAAAACCAAACCCATTTTCAATCTGAAATGATAATGGAAGTCTTTTTTCCCTGTGACTGAGCAGGAGACTCATGAAACACATCTGGACCATGCATTCCTCTTCCTGTGCCACTGCTAGCATCCCTGTAGTTGTAGTATCAACATTAACTTTCTAGTTGGAATAGTAAGATGCTATACAGTGGTGATGACAAATGGTACCTTGTTGCTGCACAACAGATAGCTCCTGTTATTGAGCTAAAGCATGAGTATAGTTTATCTGTATGGTTGCAGTGAGAATATCAGAAAATGCCACATAGCACAGAGGCCTAGGGTTATGGACTTCAGAGGAAGAGGATTCTGATACCTTGTGCTTTGAATTTCTGTGCTGCTTTACAAATCAACACATGGAATATATTTTCTGCTTCTTGAAAGGAAGAAAAGAAAAGCTGTTCTGCAAACACTATCTCCTCTAATGTCCTCATAGGCAAGCTTAGGAAGTGTGGGTTAGATGAGGGGACAGGAAGGTGGATTGGCTGAATGACAGAACTAAGAGGGTTGTGATCAGTGACAAAGAGCCTAGTTGGAAGCTTGTAGGTCCTGAAGTTCCCCAAGGGTCAGTACTGAGTCCAGTCTTGTTCCAACATCTTCATCCATGACCTGAATGAAGGGATGGAGTGTCTCTTCCAACCTCCACCATGCTGTGAGTCTGTGAAACTGTTATCCAACCAGGGGCTTACATGTATGGTAGAAGGGATGGATGTTTTTTCTTTCTAAAGAAATAATCTGACCACTGCTTCACTGCAAGCTTGTAATGCTACCACCTATCAGCTGTTACTCACCTTTACAGAAGGAAACAAGGATTTTTCTTTTTTAGCACAGGATGAACAAATCCATGTGGTCACTCAGCCACATTTCTTTCCTCAGGAGTATTTCAATTATCTTTTCTTCAGAGGAATTCTCCCACCTATCCAAGAATTTTTCACCTTCTTCACTCTTTCAGTAAAAAAAGCTTAGTATTTACAGGAGTAAAAAATCCCCAAATTCTGCCAAGTCCTCCAGTATGCAATTTCAGGAGTTTGTAAGGTATTTGCACAAGCAGGCAGCTCTCTGTTTCACAGTAATCTGTTAGCTTTTGCTACTTAGGTCTTATAAGCAGTCATAATGTTTGTAGGTAATGTAATTACTCACTGCTAAATGACTGCAACAACGGATTGGGACTTTGTCACAGCATAGTAACAACCAGAAGCAGATCTCTCAGGAATATGTGGAGTTATTTCTAGAAGGTGAAGGAAATCATCCTCCCTAGAAGGTGTCTCTTTGTCTTAAATACCTGGAAACGTTGTGCTGGAGATTTCAGTGCCCCGTGCTGTGTAACCTTTACCTTTCTTGTCCAGGAAGGGGAGCAGTTTGTAGATAAGTGTTAAACTTTCACACCTCTCTCAGATGTAGGATGTGTGCAGTATTTACCTCTCTGATAAAAAACCCCTATAGGTCAGGCATGGCTTTTAAGTGCTTCAGCTCAGTAAATAGCTAAATGGAAGTTCAGGTCTCTGGAGTTGAAACTGTAGTTGAGTTCACTTTCTGTCTAGGTTTCCCAGATAGGCCTGAGTTAATAAGTGGCCAACCTTCCAATACTCATTTCCTCCTTTGGAGCCTTCTGGGTGTAAATGATGTGTATTTGTTCAGCAGCTGTTGTTGCAAAGAGAACACCTCCACCCAAGGCCAAAGATTTACTAGGTATTTTTATCTAAGAAATCTAAAGGTGAATAAGCATGTTTTATAAACCAATTACTGCATTCTCTTTTAGTGATACAGCATTGACTTAAAATTCAGTGCTGTTGGGTCAAAATTTAAAATATATTGCAGTTTGAGCATCCTTCTCTGAACCTTTCCCAACTCCAATATATTCTTTTTGACATGAGGAGACAATACTGATTTTTTTCCCCCCCCTATAATTCATATGGGGTCCCTATCTGAATTTCTCTGTGGAAAAAAAAATCCACATATTATGCTAAAATAGAATTCTTTCTTACTTTGCAATTGGTTTTGCATTTGCAATCTTCTTCCCTCCCCAAGTACTTTTGACAGTTGAACCCTCTGGTAATAAACAGTTAACAGCACACTGTAGCAATACAAGAAATCCTCAGGGAGCTAGGTTGTACATCCTAAAAGCAGATAAAATTGTGCAACCCTGCAGGCAAGACACCTTTTCTCAATTATTAATAGAACAGGGGGAAGAGGGGAGAAAGAAGAAGAAGAGGAATTAGTAAATGACTTTAAATGCAGAAGTATTTAGGATTGATGTGCTGATTTAGGAAGTCATGAGGTATGGCATAGGAAAAAAGGTAAGAAATGTTGTGTAGACAAAGATTATTTCTTCTGCTTTTGTCACCTTCCTGTGTTTTGTTTCCTTCTTTTCCCACCCAACCATTTGAAAGGCATATCCTTACAATGACACATCACTTTTCTGTCTGCTGGAGGTTTAGAAATAGCTGAGCTGTTATAAATAGATCCCAATCTGCAGGAGACAAAGAGAAGGGAAATATTGTAAAAGGTTAGCAGAAAAATGGAGATGTGGATTGAGATTTCAGCTGTCTGTGAGAGTGGAAGTGCTCAGTTTGACATGCTTTAGGAACTGCAGCAGTGGGGAACAGCCAGGTGGAATCAGGTGGTGCTTCTGGTCGCAAGCCAAGCAGAGAATGACGTCCAGCCCCGTCTCCAGGAGCTCACAGTTCAATGACATGAGGAGAAGGCACCTTGATTTTCCTTACTGCAACTGTAAAACACAACACACAACTACTCTCATACTCTGGAGAGCCACTAAATCAGAATGTGTAACATTTACACCATTGTTTTGGTGTAAGTTTGGTACTTTTGTACCCTGAATTGCTAGTGTTTGAGTTTGCTGCCTTTTTCCACTTTACCTCCAAAATGCCTTCACTGTAGCAAAATGTCTTGGCATATGATTGAAACCCTGTCCTTGTCCTGCAAGGCAGTAACCAAATCAAAAGTAGGAAATGGTCTAATATCCCCTTGTTTCTGTTTGAGTACTCCCTTTGTAAGTCATTTAGATCCTCCTAACATTTCCAAACACAACTTTGGAAGAATGAGTAGTTGTCCTGCACTGAAACCTGATAGCTGGGAATAGTATTACTCCTCTGGGCATATACCTATAGCTGGGATCCATTTTCTTATCTTGGGACTATGAGTTGTGTTAGAGTGACTGTGAGAAAGATGGTTTGGTGACTGTGAATAAAGTAAAGCATTAAATGGCAGGGACAAACTTCCTCTGGGATGTGTTTCTGTTTTGAAGAGGTGCTGCTTCCTGAAACCAGGCCAAGTTTCACAGTGGCTATATCATTGCAACTAGCCTGACATAAGCTAGACATGATCAGTCTTTGCCAAAGACAGTGCCACACCATTGATTAGGACCTGTCTTGGCTCAGAGCATCTCCAACTCTCATTGGTCTTAATAGTTAAGTTTAGGCCAACACACACTGCAGAACAGAATTCTTCAAACGTGTTTTCTGTTGAAAACTAAACATATGTTGGGTTTTTTTTCTTCACTGTCAACAATTTAGTTTCCAGGTTTGGAAAAGAAACATTTCTGGGGAGGGATCCAATGAATTTATTAATGAGCTCAGTAAGTACAAAACTATTAATATCTTCTGAGATTTTTTTATCTTATGTTTATCTTCAACTTCAGAAATAAAACAGATGTTCTGAAGCTTTCCACTGAGAATACTACAGTATGTTAAGTCCTATCTTAAACACATTGTGATTATTGAGATACTGTAGGAAATGGGTGACTGGCTGTGTACAGTGTTCCCAAAACAGTTTGTACCATTACCTGAAGCCTTTATCTCACATTGCACTGTTAGCCCTAACAAGAAAACATCTAAACCATTTCTTACATGTTTGTTATCTCCAGACAGAAATCTGAATACAAAAATGGAAACAATACTTTATTTTCTAATATTATCAGAGAACATTAAAGCTGCTATTACTATCCCATGGCCTGACTGGCAAAATAGTTCACCTGTCCTAAACACATTTTCAATAGATGAGTGCTAAAAAACCTTCTATTTATTTCACAGTCATTTTTGATCAGAGATACTGCTTTGAATCTCAGTGTAACTGAAGCCTATGGCAATCCTCCCACTGACACTTAAGTACTAAGGTCCTTTCTTCTTTATGGTGAGGAATATAATGAGAATTTGAGAAGGGCATCAGTAAATTGTTTATTGTTGTTTTCACACTTTAAGGGGACACATGTACAGGACACACTGTTTGAAATTCACCTTGAAACTGAATTTAACAACTTGTTTTGCTTGGATCTTCTCATGTTAACCAAGAAGTTACAATGGATTAACCCATTGGCTATGCTGGAGGTCCTGAGATAAAATACATAATCAAAAAGATCAGTGCTTTCAGGGAAAAGAGGTTAGATGGCTTGGCTAACACTGCAACTTCCTTCTGTATGAAAAGTGACATTTACTGCTCCTATTTATAATGAGGCAAACTCAGCCCTAGAGAGTGTTAGATGTGAGGCCTCTGAAGTCAGCTGCTTCAGCCTTAGCCTGAATTTGGTACAACGTGTTCCTCAATACAAAAGATTTTTTCTCTGCCTGTGTCACTCAAGTAGTTTCCATCAAAAATCACATTTGCATGTACTAAATAAAAATGTCTGTCTTGGTCTTGGTTTAGGTTTACAAAGCTACATTGTAGAAGACCTGAATTTAATCAGGGAAATCAGATGATGAGTCTGGGCTTTTAACTGATTAAAAAACCCCAGTTCAGTTAAAAACTGCTCTGAAATATCTCCAGGGGTTTTTTTTAGCCATACAAATGGTGAGAGCTAGTCCTTGGATTAAAGGAGAGGAAAATATAATGCTGTGTAGAATCAGAAGTAATTTTCTTGAATAATCTTTCAATAGGTAGAATGTTGAACCTTAAATACAATTTATTTTGGTCAGGGAATATTTTGCTGTGTGGTGGTATTGCTTTTAAAAGCTATTCTCAGAAATTTAGCTTAGTCAAAGGCTGAGAACTCAAATTCCCATTGACCTCAAGACATTGAGCAGTAATTAGGAAAACAGGGACATCTGACCCTATATGCAGGGGTTTTTGTGGCTGTAAAGGACAATGTTAGAAAGTTTCTTGCTTAAATGCCAGTATTTGCTCAAGCCCTTGCTGTCAGAAGGGATAAAAGGAACTTTCTAGGCATCAGAGATCAGTTTGCCATCCCTTGGTCATACACCTGCAGTTATTAAAACCATGTTAGGTTCAATAGTTCTTTAGTACATGCAAAACCTGTATGTTTGTGTTATTGAAGCCAAGTGTGGAAGCAAGGGTGCATCCTGCTAGGACACAGTAGGCAGAAGAGGTAGGTGTCTGTGTCATATTTTTAACTATTCTGCCTGCTCTAGTCATCTTGCATTTTTATTGGAATATTTCTAGTTTTTATTTGTGTGTGCATGTAGAGGCTGTTAATGTTTAAGTTTTACAAGTTTGGTCTTTTCTGGGGACCCCACTCTTAAGAGGAGGTCTAAGCAGATCCATCTCAAAGCTCTGGCCAGTTAAGCTTTCCTCCCTCTGTGAAGACAGGCCAATGCAGAATTCATTGCAGGTCCAGAGGCTAAACTGCAGAAATCATCTCTAATTCTTGCCTGGGCTAGAGAATCAGGGAGGCTTTGCACACTCTGTAGCAGAGGAGCTTATGACAGGATCAAGGTCATCATGCTTTTTGCACACATTCAGTGGCATCACTGTTAGCAGCAGCCCAACGCAAACAATTTGCTCTGTGGAGAGCAAAACTAATGAAGCTTAACTTCCTTTAGGGTTGTGTATGACACTTTTACAAGCAACTCCCTTGGCTCCAATGCCTTAAAAGCCTCATCTGTCCCTTCTCCTTTCCCTCCAGCTCCTTCTTCTGTTCCCTTACTCAACCCCCAGTTCTTCACCGTGTAACTTAACTGCTGCTCAGGCAGAATGATTCACTGGACAAACAGGAATCTGCCGTGGAGTTCATGCCAAGGGCTTTCCTTATACAGAGGGCCCTGTGTTGTCTTTCTTCTCTTTACCAGCCACTGATGTTCACACAGCCTTGTAGGAATTTAGTATTTGGACACCACACATCACATTTGTTACCTGCCAGGGGATTCAAAGTTTCTTGGGGTGAAGAAAGGCTGGCTGCTATATAAGTAGATACCATGCAAACACAGTTTTGATTTTTGAGGGAGCGTGGGGAAAAAAGGCTTCTCCAGGAGAAAGAACTATGTGTATACACACAGAGTAAATACAGCCCCAGTGAACACAGTTTCTATAACTGGGATTTGCTTTGCCTTCTCTTTGCTAATGAATGCAATACTTCTAAAAGTGTTAGATTAAAAACCAGAGGAAGAGAATCCTCTGCTTCCCTGCCAAACCAGACCAACTGCTGCAAGGGCAGCTCCTTGTCTTACCAGCTGTGAGTATTTTGTCCTTGGTTACCATTATCATTGCTTGCAGCTGTGTCTGGTTTGCTGATTCACTGGATGTGAATTCTCAGTTCCTCTGTTGGGATTTTTCTCTTACTGGTGATACATAGTTGCTTTTAATCTTTGAAACAGAAGGGAAAAGTTACTTGTTTCTCATAATGGCTTGACTTCTTCTCAGATTTACACTGGGGTGTGTACAAACTGTTATGTTATGAAGAACTTTCTAAAGAGGAAGAAATGAATGCTACAGTTGCCTTAATGCAGTGCCTCTCCTACTAAAGGACTGACTGAAAAAAGGCATTTTGTTCATCTTACGCAAAATATATTTAAGGTCTGATGGGGAAAAAAAAGCTTTTCTGTAGTCTTCACTGTGCTTTGGAGCAAAGTCCTAGCAGCATAACTCTCACCTTCAATTTATTTTTCTAAACTGACTGATGTAAATGGTATAAAGTGGTACAGGACAAGTAGAGTGACATTTTTATAACCTAACATATTCATTGAACCAAATGCCCACAGAAATCTACAAACATTCTTTCAATTTCAAAGGTAAGTTTAACCCAGCTGTGGGTTTAGAGTACAGAGTTTGTTATATGACATACATATATATGAATTCTATTCATGTGATAAAGTAGCATCTGTGAATATTCTACTATCCAGTGGTCAGTATGTATTTATTAGTGTCACTGTTAGCTAAGAGAGATTTCTGTTTAGTATATCACATTTCTTTATCACATTTTACTGTGATTCAGAGCATGATCCAGAGGTCTTTTGAAAAAAGAGATCTTTCAATTAATTTAAATGGATTTTACACTTGACTCAGCTTTTATTTTCTGTAATGTTTTATACTAGCAACTGTTTTAATAGAAAACTTTTTACTTTGTAAGTAGCTTGCATTTCCTCCTCTCTGAATACAGCATTAGCTGGAAATACACATAGCCTTTTATGACAAAAATACATGGAGACAGTTTGTGTGCAGTGCAGGATTTTCTCCATGTTGGCTAATCCTCATTTTCACAGCTCAAAGAACAGAGAAAACTCTCTGAGGAAATGTAATCATTTCTTAACAAGCTGTAATCCTGATCTTGACACAGAGCCTCACTGAAAGAAAGAGCCACGCAGAGCCCTGTTATGTTCAGTAACTGGAGTAGCTTGTCAGATTAGAGTAACACTGTTCAGTGCTAAGGCTGACCCTAGTCTGTGACCAAACTCAGCCTGTACTGCACTGGGCTTTTAAACTCAGTAAGAAACCATATATGGGCTAGATGGTGGTGTCTTCTGACCTTAACTCTATTTATATAAAAATATACAGACAGATAGATGTATATGTAAAGTTATACATATCCAGAGAAGGGCAATGAAGGTGGGGAAGGGTCTAGAGCACAAGTGTTGTGAGTAGCAGCTGGGGGAACTGGGGTTGTTCAGTCTGGAGAAGAGGAGGCTCAGGGGAGACCTTCTTACTCCCTCCACCTCCCTGAAAGGTGGTTGGAGCAAGATGAATGTTGATCTTTTCTCCATGTAACAAATGACAGCTTTAGAGGAAACAACCTCAGGTTGTACCAGGGGAGATTTAGGTTGGAGATTAGGAAAAATTTCTTCTCTGAAAGAGTGGTTAGGCATTGGCCCAGGCTGCCCAGGGCAGTGGTGGAGTCTCCATCCCTGGAGGGGTTCAAAAAACCTGTAGATGTGGTGCTGAGGAATATGGTTTAGTGGTGACTTGGCAGTGTTAGGTTGGGCTTGATGTTTCTTTAGAAATATTTTCTTTAGAAATATATAACAATATCATAGAATCATTAAGATTGGAAAAGACCTCTAAGATCATCGAGTCCAGCCATTAACCCAGCACTGCCAAGTCACCACTAAACCATGTCCCTAAGAACTACATCTACATGTGTTTTGAATGCCTCTGAGGATGGTAACTCCACCATGTCACTGGGCAGCCTGTGCCAATGATTAACCACTCTTTCAGAGAAGAAATTGTTCCTAATACGTTACTTAAACCTCCCCTGGCACAATTTGAGGCCGTTTCCTTTTGTTCAATTGCTAGTCACCTGGGAGAAGAGACCAACCTCCGTCTTGTTCCAACCTCCTTTCAGGGAGTTGTAGAGAGTGAGAGCTCCCACTTGAACCTCCTCTTCTCCAGACTAAACAACACCATTTCCTCACAAGAGTTGTGCTCTAGACCCTTCACCAGCTTCCTTGCCTTTCTTTGGACACACTCGAGTACTTCAATGTCCTTCCGGTGAGGGGCCTGAAACTGAATATAATGTGTTTTGTCCCATGATATCCCAGCTGACGCTGTCTGCAGCCTGAGCAGAAGCTGCCTGTGCTGTGCCAGCTGAGCCTTCTTGCCTCTCTGCTTGGACTCTGGCCCAGTTTGAGCTCTTGTGTCAAAACACCAGCACTTGAGCTCAGCCCTTAAACAACGTCACTCTCTCCTGTTCAGCTAAGGGCTGATGGACACCCCAAACCTCAGCCTGGCCTTTCACTTTCTGTCTTGATTGTTTCCCTTCTTCAGCTTAACCCCGATGACATTTTGATAGTGCCACACAGGTCAGCTGTTGCTCTGGAAGTTTTCTTCCCAGCCTGAGTCTTTACTGCAGGGGGAGGGAAAGTTTATGTTTGTGTTGTTTTAAGCATTTACGTAATTTTATTTGCATATAATTCTAGAACCTCTGTTACTAAAGGATGTTGCCAGTGGCTGCGGAAGGCAGTACAGGTCATAATTGAATTCCTTACGCTGTAATACGCGGTCGGAACTTCTGAGGAGCAGGAAGCATTAACAACCTGGAGTGACTTGCTTGCTGAGCTCCCACGAACGCTCCCCAAAACACTTCTTTTCAAACCCAATGCCCAGCGCAGCCTCGCCGGAACACGTAAGTACAACCAGCTCTTTCACTGCCTGCGCTCCGGTCCCGGCGGCGGGGGGAAGGCGGAGGCGGTACCGGGCGGGCGGGTTGCGGCCCTCCCCCGCGGCGGGGGGCGGCTCCGTTCCACCCCGTAGCGCCCCGGTACGGCTCGCCACGGCCCGGTCCGGTGGGGGAGGTGGGGTGGCGGGAGAGGGTTCGCCGAGCTACCGCCCGCAGCAGCAGCTGCCGCCGCGGTGGCAGCAGCAGGAGGGGGTTGCGATGCTCCCGGCTGAGCGTCCCCCCGGAGCCGCCCCCGGGCGAGGTGAGTCAGCGCGGCCCCGCGGTACGTGGTGAGGGCCGGGCCGGTAGCTAGGCCCGCCGCAGGCCGCTTGCCTTCCCGGCTGGGTGCTGCTGCCGCCGCCTCCCCCTGCCCGCCGCGCTCCGAGGGGACCGAGCCGGGGGGGGCCCCTCGGAGCTGCCGGTGGGCTTGACGTGGCGCACCGAACCGGGGAGGCCGTTTCACTCCCCGCGCAGGTCTCTGACCCGGCACCGGCTCCAGCTCCCCTCCTCACGGGGGGAGCCGGGCCTTGTCCCCGCAACCGCCCAGGATGCTGCTGCCGTTGGGCCTCGGCCGTTTCCTTCCCTTATACACGGGCGCCGTGTGCGTCTATCCCCTTCACGGAGGTGTTTCCTGCCGGGGCCGATGAGGGGCTTCTTAGCTGAGCCCTGTCTGTGCGCTGGCTTCGCGCTTCTGGAAGTCTCCTGACGTGCATTGTGGCTAAGCGGTGACCTCCTTGGGATGCCTTCCCTCACTTCCAGGAGCTTAGCGCTGGGCTTGAAGTAGAACCACCGTGCGACCGAGCCATCCAGCGCCCCTGTGACCACTGGTGACATTGTCGGTGTCCCCAGGGGATGCTGCTGGCTGGGCTGTGTGTCTCATGGGAACTCCTGCACGGGTGTCCCAGTACTTGTCCCTGCTGCCAGCGTCCAGGTGGTGTGTGGGGCTGTCACTTGGGTTCCAAACCATGAAATCTGTAAAATTTGGTGATTTTTAGTAAGGATGTCCTTGGTTGCTCCTCTGTTTGTCAAAACAAGCATTAGGAACAGATGTTGGTGTAAGAAATCAGTACTGGAGGTGCCATAGGTCAGATGGAGTATAAAACTCATGTTTGGTCAGCAGCTCTAAAGTTGTAATAGCAGACTCTTAAAATGTTGTCTTAATAAAAACACAGGGTTGAAGGATGATAAACTTAGTTTAGGGGAGATCTTAGTGGCCATATTAGTCTGCAGAAGAGAGGTCTCAGGGGAGACTTTCTCGCTCTACCTGAAAGAAGGTGGTATTAAGGTGGAGGTTGGTCTCTTCTCCCAGGTAACAAGCAATAGGACAGGAGGAAATGGCATCATGTTGCACCAGGGGAGGTTCACATCGGATATTAGGAAGAATTTATTCACTGAGAGGGTGATCAGGCATTGGCCCAGGGAGGTGGTGGAGTCACCATCCCTGGAAGAGTTCAAAAACCATGCAGATATGGTGCTTGAGGACATGGTTTAGTGGTGGTGGGCATGGTAGTGTTGGATGGATGGTTGGACTCTATGATCTCAGAGATTTTTTTCCAACCATAATGATTCTATGCTTCTGTTATTCTATAACTCAAGTATTTCAGTGAAATGTCACCCAAACCATTGTTAAATTACTAAGATATATAGGTCTGATTGACCACTGTGTTTAGTAGCATCCAAGGAAATAGATTGGAAAATGCTAGTTTCCTAGCTTGTTTATTTTTTCCTGTTTGATTCCCTAGATATAAATAGTGGACAGAGGCAACATTTATTGGAATTGTTTATATTCTCCAAAGACTGGTGCAGCAGCTGGTCCCAGAGGCTGGTTATCACCTGCCTGGCCTCTGTATTTCAAACCCACCACTGCTCCTGCTGCTGCCAGACTCAGTGGTCCAGCCTGGTTCCTGCATCTCTCCCCAGAGCAGGAAGCTGTGCTCCTGGAGTACCTCTGCTCTTACTCTGGGTACTTTCCTGGTCCATAGTTGAATGTAAGCTTGTTGTTTGGCCTCTTAATGAGGTGTGAACCTTGGTGGTGTAGATAAGTACTTGGTAAATTGAAGACTGGGTATAAAAGTGGAGTCTAATACTAACTAAAAATGAACTGATGAAAAACCAGTCTGCTGGGACATCTTAATTTGCACATATTAAATGGAAAACATGATTGGAAAGCAGGAGACCTAAGATGTAAGTTTAGTAGTTTAACAGATGAGGCTCTTGTCTTCTTTAGTGTTAATGCTAGCACTGTTGCATCAACTTAGCAACTTCAGACCTATTATAAAGTGCATTAAACCTATTACTAACCTGATCTAGACATACTTCAGACCTGCTGTCATCTTTCAATCTAATTGACTAAATGTGTCAGTATGTGGGGTTTTATGTGTGTATTGAAAGAAGTAGAAAAACCTGTAGACAGCACATGAAGGAGGTGTATGCCAAGCAACACAAAATAAAGTGATTCTGGGAGTTAAGTTTTTTAGAAGGAGGTGGTTTCACTTGATGGAAACCCTAATTATGGTGCTTAATGTTACAACACTAATGTCTTGCTTCAGACTTTGAAACAAATGTATTTTCCAGCACTTAGTTAATTCACTAAATGTGATTTATTACTGATTTTATAGATTCTGAGTCTGTCCTGGGCCTTGGCAGGGGGACTGCTTACCTTTAGAGAGCAGAAGATGGTGATGTGGGGCAGCCTGCACAGGTTGGCAGGGAACAGCCCTTCCAAGGGCTCCATCTGGAGGTTGGCCTACTTGGGAGAGGTTTGGGAGCATGATGCAAGAGTAAGTGAAGTCTATGCACTCCTCTGTCATGATGTAAGTTGTTTGCATAACGTTCTCCTTTTTGGCATGGACACAGAAGACAGCACCAGGCTGTTCCTCAGGGGTGAAACTTGCTTGGAAATGGAAAGCATGGTCTATTATTCATGCTTTTTACAGCAATGCCTTGTAGGGCTGCTGAATGCAGGGCTGGATTCTGAGAGACACTGCACAGATGCTGGAGCAGAAAGCCTTTGATCCTGAAGTTTTGTAGTTTAGATCAATGAGACAAGGAGGGCTGAGGAGGAGGTAGCATGCATGAGGGAGATGATGGGTGCACTTGTTGTGGCAGGAGCCTGGGGAGGAGTGAGGTGAGCTTTTGTGGGAGATGAGGAGTTTTGAAGTCTCCTTCTCTAGCACAGACCTGTTCTGAATCAAACAACAATCAGTGACTTTAAAACAAAAAAGTTTCTTCAGGAAACATGCTTTCTATTAGTCAACCTAAAAATGTTTGCAAGAAAACTTCATGTGGAATTCCATGTGTTTGCTATAAGGTCAGTTTGCTAGTTAGTGAAAGCCTGAAAGGGGCAAAATAAGATGTGATGCCACATTGGCTGGCTTTGATTTATCCACACAGTACAAACAGCAAGCTAGTTTGCTCCCTTCTTACAGCTGTGTGTTGCTTGAGGGATTTGTTAATGATTCCTGCTTTGAAATTCTACTCTTAGAGTATGTTTTCCAAGACTCTATAACTGTAAATCTTCTGCAGTGGTTTGCTAGGTTTTAATGAGTTAAGCTGTCTCCTGATGAGCTATCCTGGGTTGGTTTGTATTTGCTGTACCTCCAAACTCTTGATTATACTTTTCATTCAGTAGGCTTTGAGAATGAATATTTTTGCTGAATTAAACTTTATTTAAAAGCCAGCAGTACTCCTTCACCCCAAATCTAACTTTCTCTTGTGAAAGTGAAGTTCTCATGCCTTGTGCTGTAAGGGCCATGATGTTATCTTTAGGAGATTTAGGGATTTGCTACCCTAGTCTGCTGTGTTGGTTGGCTGCTTGCTATTTTTTTGTGAGTACAAAGTAGGTGTTTTGAGCTGGTTTGGTTTTTTTTCCAGGGTTTTGGAAAGAGTGACTCCAAGGAGAGAGCTAAGGGTTTTTTTTGTATCCTGTATTATTATTTTCCTTGTTATCATTTTCCTTTGCTTTTAGGGAACTTCTAATGTCAGGTTGTCTTGAGTAGATTAGCTTTTTATCCTTTCTGATCTTGAGATCCTCTTACTTATTAGGAGAGCCAGAGTAAATGAGGATCCATTTGAGAAAGAAGAAAGGCAAGGAATGCCAGGAAGATACTTAACTAAATGTAGAATACCCATATTTGCCTCTTTCTGCCTACCTGCCATTAAAATGACCATTGCATTCTCATCACTGAATTTCTTGGGGCAAATGTTTTTCCCTCTGTTCCTCAGAAAGTGGCTCAAAGGTAGAACTCTGCAGGAAAGTTGCTGTAGCTGTTGGCAGAAGATGACTGGATGAAAGACTTGTCATAGATATAAGGGTTTGAAAATGGATTTTTGACTTGCTGGAGGAATAGATACAGACCAGGCAGCAGCAATCTGTATTGGGAAGCTTGAAGACTCTAGCACATACATAAAAAAGTAATAATCTTATCTGTGCAAAGCTTGAAGGAGGAACAATTTAGTGGTTAGCAAGTTTGTTCTTTATATCTGAAAAGAAGCACATGCACTTGTGCAGGAACAGGCTGAGAGCAGGAGTGATCTTGCAGAATAATCTGCAGTCTGAAAGCTGGGTCAGCCACAAGCTTCCTGTGCAGCTATGAGCAAGGGCTTGATGCTCCTGGGCTGGTATGATAGGATGCTGGGTTGGGGGGAGTGGGCACTTGAGTTTTTCATGTAGTCTTTTGCCATTGTAGCCATCTCAGAGGTGATGGGATGATGAAGGAACAAAGACTCAGAGCAGAGAACTGAGTTCTCTAGTGGTTTGGAAACATCAGCCTGTAAGAAGACAAAAGCTTGTTTGTTTACCAGAGGACCAAGCTGCTTTCTTGTGAGGTACATCTGCTGTGCTGTCCACTTGCTATGCCTCTTCCCTTCCCCTTTCTGGGCCTTTCTCAGGGTCTTTGCAGAAGTTTCTCCCAATTTGCATCTTAGGACTTCATTGTATGTCTGTGCACTTCCCTAAGTTTAGGGAGGATGGCTTCAAAACTCTTCCACCTGTTTGTTTTCAAGTGATGTTCCCACTCTGCAACCTCTCCATTCTCCTGCCTGATGACATTTGACAGACCTCTACCAAAACTTTGTGCTGCATTCTGCCTCAAATGAGTTAAAAATCATATTCCCACTGAAATCCATTCTCTTTACTTGCTGAACCTTGCTTCCTCACTCCTGGTCTCTCTTGATTTTAAACTTGCAGCTAGTGCTGTCTTCTATCCTGCTGCTGTCTTGTGGATCAGGAAAGGTATTTACAAAGGGAAGATAGTAGTGTTTGAAGGCTATGGTTAAAATCACCAGGAGATAACTAGTCTCACTTTAAATTATTTGGGGTTTTTTTTCCCCATCTGTTTGATTTGCTGCACATTCCATCCCTGCCTGGCATGGGGATTTGTGAGTAGAAGGAAAACCCTGCAGATTATTAAGCTTTTTGTAGGTTTTTCCAGTAACAATGCCACTTTCTTGGGTTTCTTATTTTTAGAAGTCCAAAAATTGCTAAATAAAACCACTTTCAGAAACCTGACTCCTAAACAAACTAGTGATCAAAACATTAAAGAATGCCATATGGCTTCTACCAGTCTTGATGCTGTTATATTTCTGAGGAGTATGTTCTGTGGTATTAATAATAGCCAGTGAAGCACTCTCAGGGTGGGAAAATATTTACTGAAATGACTATGAAATCTACTTTTCATAGCATCCTAACCCAAAATGTTCTAGGCAAAACATTAGAATTATTCCTTGCACAGAATGGGTTAGGAGAAGATGGATGCTGAGGCAGATAGAAGTCATGATGGGGGAAAGAAGATGCAGCAACAGTTTAAAGATTAGCAGTGGAACAATTTTTACTCTACCCACTATTCATACAACATACAAAACTGAAGTTCCATTCCCATAGAAAAGGGAAATTGATGTTAAAAAGATGGAATTGCTCTGAAAGCCTTTAGTGTATGTGAAATCAGATGGTTCAGAGTTGTCTGTAGGGCTAAGGGGTATGGCTTTGTTGTTTAAATCAGAGTCATTTCAGTTCCTACTTGCAAGAAGTTGTCCTAATATCCAAGTGGCTAAAATGTGAGTTGTACCTTGTCATGTCATGGGAACAGGGGAGGAAATGTGTTCTTCAAAATGAGATACTTTAAAGCTCTTCTACAGCTAGTAAGCAAGTTGCTGTAAATAGATGAGCATATGCTGGGTTTGGTAGGGCACAGGAAAAACACTGAAACTTCAGTGACATCTCCTTGATGTCAGTGGAGCCCTGCACAAGTTCTGGAGTCCTTGTTGTCCAGGCAAGGTAAAAGCATAAAGAAAACAAAAGCACAGATGATGGCTGATCTAATTTACTCATTAGAAGAACTTCTTTTATGGATATAGAAGCCAAAAATGAGCAAATACCTGAGCAAAACCCCACAGTTCTTTCAACTCTCAGGTGGAAGTGGCTGACTGTACCAAAAATTGCAGGAGCTGACTAGACAGCTGCTGCTTTTTGGTTCATGTAGCTTTTGATGGTAGCAGGTGAGAGCAAGAAAATGTGTTTTCACATTTGACTGTTCTAACAACTGAATTGGGACTTTTAAGATCTTTTGACACTTGAAATACTTTTTTAATCTGGATGTCTCTGAAGAAACTGGAGAAAAAAGCAGTTTGTGTGTATGTGCTGGCATCATTTTAGGTAACTTCTGTCCTTGAATACATGAATATTTAGGGGACCAAGATTTGGATGCAGCCTCTTCTCCCTAAGTGAAACCAGCAAGCCTTATAGATAGAATCCTCTAGAAATGCCATTTAAAAGTGAAAAACACACACAAACTTTGAGTGTTTGATATTTTCATGAAGGTATTTTCAGACTTATCTGTCACTGAGCAGAGTTAGGCTTAGATTATTTTAATAGGCTCTTGTTTTTAGAGGTATCCATGACTTGTTCTGTCAGCTGTTATCTGTATGTTGGATCAATAAGAAACAATTAATTTAACATAATTGTGAATGTTAAGTATTTTTTTTTCCTGTTACTAGCCTTGCATCAGTTTCAGATCTGTTATTAGGATTTAAATAAGTTCTGAATTATCCAGTACTTTAAAATGATTTCATTAGATCATTTAAAGGCACTGGATATATCAATGCATGGCAACTTTGAAAGGGGTGATGCTGTGCTTTCAGTTGAGGCTTGACAGAATGTGGTTTCACTGGAGCTCTTCTAGTGGGAATAAAGTGCAGACTTGCAAAAGAAAATACACTTCAGATTCCTTGAGAAGATAGTCCCAGTCATAAACTGAGTGCTCTTGCAGAAATTCCAGGTTCTTCTGGAATAAAATGGTCTTTCCAAATATTTGGGCATTGGAAAGGTTCCTGTGTGGTAGTAACTAACACTAATCCGACCAGCAAAGGGGTGACAAAACCAAACTATATTAAATGTCCTAACTTTCTTGTGATGAACATGAGCTGATCTTGCTAGATTAAGTTTACAGATATTAATAAAACAGAAATAGTTGCTTAATAGAATGGGTTGGAGCTGGTAGCCTGCTGGCAGAGCTTGTTTTTTTATTCCTTGAAGGGAAAGCTCCTGTTAGCTAGGTTTGTTTATACATGTGAAAGCTGCTTGGTCAAATCAAAGTCTCAGGAGTGGTGAATTTATTTTTAAGTGCTGCTTGTCAGTTCTGCAGTCTTTTACTTCTGCAAAGGATAAGTGTGGGCAGCTGCAGTGCAGTTACCTCCCAATCCACCTGTCTTCAGTTTCTGAGCTTGACTTGAAGAGGTGATTGTAGGGCCTGTACTTGCTTTCTGTTCCCGTGTTTCTTTACTCACAGGTCTTTGCTACCTTTCAGGTTGTTAGGTTCATTTTGAGGGTCCCTTGTTTTAATTTTAAAGCCCCATCCTATTTCCCACCTTTCTTCCCATTCAGCCTAGAAGCTCAAGTCTCCCACCAATTTCTGTTGTGGTTCTGAAGTGCTTTCAAGCAGAGATGGATGAAGCTTTTGAAGGCCATTGTGAGGCTTTGGATAAAAATGGATTTTCATAATTAAAACAAAACCCCTTACATATGTGTGGCTGCATTATTTAGTTATGAAATCATGGCTATTCTTTGGTGTAATAGAGAATACTGGGAATACAGCAGTTAGCCTTGGGGGAGAAAAGACAACTTGAAAGAATCAAGACTTGCAAATGCTAGCACTTAATTGCCACGGGAGCTTTGAATGTATAAATTATTCTCTGTCCTAACCACTCAAGGTCTTTTATTGCACAATATTAAAGGTCCTGTTGGGAGAACTTCACAGAATGGGTCATAAACCACAGTTTTATTGATGCTGCCATGTACCAGCAGTCTAGACAAATGTCCTTCCCCACCCTGCTCCTGCATTTATTGCTCAGGAATGTCACTTATGAAAAAGAAGCTGTCTTTGTCCTTGGTGAGTGGCATTGCAGATCTGTTCCTGTGTGGTACCTTAACCGTGTTCTGTCTTATTTGCCCACAGGGTAGCTCTAGTTCCTCAAGAGTGCACCAGATACTGGATGCTTGTGGTAAACCATGGCAGCTGATGATAAGGTTGCCATTTTAATTGATGATGAAGAAGAACAGAAGAGAAAGTATGTGCTTGCTGATCCTTTCAATGGCATTTCCAAGGAGCAGGACTTGCCCCCCACTAATGAATCCCCTTCGACGGAGGCAACCACTGTCCCAGAGGAAGAGCTGGACTGGTTAGAAAAGCACTGCGTCAAGATCAACAATGATCTGCTGATCTCAAAGGTCTTTTATTTTTTCTTCTATTCTGCATATGGCTCTCTCTACCCCTTGCTGCCTGTGTATTACAAGCAGTTGGGAATGTCACCCAGTCAGAGTGGACTTCTGGTGGGCATCAGGTACTTTATTGAGTTTTGCAGTGCTCCCTTCTGGGGAGTGGTGGCAGATCGCTTCAAGAAAGGGAAGATCGTCCTCCTCTTTTCCCTGTTGTGCTGGGTTTTATTTAACCTGGGGATTGGATTTGTTAGACCAGCCACTTTAAGATGTCTACCAAAGGGTCTTCCCTCAGCACATCCCACCAATGCAAGCAGCCTTTTGACAACTGCTTCACAAAACACCTCGATGTCTTCTCTGCTACCCACGGTGAGTCCTGCGTTCCCAAAGGTTCGTGGGAAGAGAGACCTGCTCACTTCCAGTCTGGTCACTTTGGAAGCAACAGGGACAGCTAATCCTGGAATAACATTCCTGTTTCCTACACAAAGCAACACTATGGAGTTTGTGCTGGAAACCAGTACCCAGCTGATTGTTAAAAACACCACCACTAGCCCAGTCTCACCAGGAAACATGACTCCAAGTACCACCCCAGCTGCCATCACCACAAAGCCGATGCCTTCAGACCAAGCCATGCTCATTTATGATCAGCAAGAAGTAGAAGCCATCTTTTTACTCATCCTGCTGGTTGTCATCATAGGAGAATTTTTCAGTGCTTCCTCTGTCACTATTGTGGACACCATAACTCTGCAGTACCTTGGCAAGCATAGGGACCGGTATGGATTGCAGCGGATGTGGGGCTCTCTGGGCTGGGGGCTGGCCATGCTCTCTGTGGGAATTGGCATTGACTATACCCATACAGAAGTTAGCATTGAAGGTCAAGGCTGTAAAGCTCCTGAGTACAAGAACTACAGGATAGTTTTCATTGTTTTTGGTGTTCTGATGACAATGGCATTAGTTGTGGCCACCCAGTTCCGATTTCATTACACGCACTTCAACCAAGAGGAAAACAAGAGAAAAGAGGTAGAAATCTCCCAGGTGGACAGATGTACCTCCAATGAATCCTCTGATAACACTCCTACCAGTGTGAGCCAGGCACAATCTTTCAGTTTTTGGGACCTAATAAAACTGCTGTGTAGTATCCAGTATGGCTCCGTGCTCTTCGTGGCGTGGTTCATGGGCTTTGGATATGGCTTTGTGTTCACCTTTCTTTACTGGCACTTGGAAGACCTGAATGGCACCACCACTCTTTTTGGAGTTTGTTCTGTGCTCAGCCATGTGTCTGAGCTGACTGCCTACTTCTTCAGCCACAAACTGATTGAGTTGGTTGGTCATATCAGGTAAGATGTTAGGAATCATTAAAGAGCTATACAAAACCTCTTCAATTTCAGGCTTGGCCTTGTGTTACAAAGTGAAATTCAGGCTTATCCTTTTATTTTCAAATTCCTGTTCCTGCTCAGTTATGTGGCTTTAGGTAAGGAGTTTTTTATGATTATTTTAGGAGTTGAAAATGCTCAAATGCTCTGAAATGCTTCCTGTGCATTTGGGTTGCATGTTAGTACATGCATTATGCCTGGCATCGTAATTGCAGACGATTCCAGAAGACTGCTGCAAAGTTCTGTCAGAGATCCTTAACAAATTGCCACCCACTCAAGGATTGTCTGTTTTGATGTATAAATACCATTAATTTTACATTTTTTCCCCCCTGTAAGTAGCAATGTTCTGGAAACCTCCTGCTTCTTGCAGGGTGGGGGCAGTTTTTTGCTTCCACAGTAGCCTGGAAAGGCATCGCTTGCACACTGAAGGGGTGGAGGAGATGAAGAAGTGAGGTGGGCACCTCTTGTGCACATGCCCTTGTAAGCAGACTCTGGGTGTTGGCAGAATGAGGTTGCAGCCTGGTAGTGTCACTTAGCAGTTCAGTTCCTTGCTCTCATCCTTTAGTTGCTCCTGAAGTGACATGGCTGCACAGGGCTTCCCCCTTACTTCTTGTCTTGTGTCAGGCAAACTACTTTCCAGCATGTTAGTGAACACTGTTTTCCACTAAATTCACAGTGGACCTAACTTCTGCATGTTGTAGATCCCTTCACTATTCTTCCAAAAAGCTCAGGGGAGGAAAGCAAGAGAGGCCCCTGAGTTAATGAAGTAGAAAAGGGATTTTTTTGGTTTGGGGTTGTTTGTTTGTTTGGTTTTGATTTACTCAAGTAGTCTGTGCAACTGAGCACAGAGCACTGGGTGCTGTTGGCATCATGTCCTTTCCAAATGCCCTGTTTCTATTTATACAGTTTGTGAGGTAAAAATATTTTATTAAGCTGTTCTTCTTGTGCATTCTGTTCTGTGGTTTTCACAGAATCATGGTGGGAAGTGGAAGGGACCTCTGGGGATCACCTAGTCCAAATCCTCTGCTAAAGCAGGGTCACCCACAGCAGGTTGTCCAGGATCATCTCCAGCTGGGGTTGGAATCTCTCCACAGAAGGAGACTCCACAACCTCTCTGGCCAGCCTGGGCCAGAGCTCTGGCACCCTCACAACAAACAAGTTTTTCCTCATGTTTAGATGGAACTTCCTGGATTCCAGTCTGTTCCCAGTGCCCCAGTTTCCTGTCCCTGGCACCACTGAGCAGAGTCTGGCCCCAGCCTCTTGCCCCAACCCTTCAGCTCTTGCTCAGCATTGAGCAGCTCCCCTCTGGGTCTGCTCTTCTCCAGTCTAACCAGTCCCAGATCCCTCAGCCTTTCCTCCTCCCAGAGATTGCTCCAGTCCCCTCAGCATATTCCTAGGCTCTGCTAGACTCTCTCCAGCAGTTCCCTGTTTTGCTCTTTGGTTTTTTGGTTTGCTTCTACTGGGATAAATTTTTTGATCCATTCAACCTCCACTAAAAATGCTTGAGATGCTTAGCATGATAACTTGAAAGGTTACTTAAAGGATGGATTTTTCCTCCTTTAAGCTGAGGAAGATCTCTTTACTTGGAGTCAGTCTTTTCATCTCTGACTTTGACAATAATTAGTATGAGAACATATGACACCTTGCATGCAAAGACTGGAGGAAGGATATGATGATGGAGGAGTGGTGAGAACAGATCACACTCTTGATAGCTAAAGATAGCTTGGGTATGCTCTTTTAATGTATATTGTTAGAGTACAAAATTCAGGCTTAGGTTCAGCTAGAGAAAGAACAAAATGCAAAAGAATAATAGGGCTGTGAAGAAAAGGAAATAGAAAGGGATGAAAAACAATGGCCATGGAAAAGGAGAGGTGATGTACAGGCTGAGGTCCTTTGCACTGTTAAGCCTATGAAACCAAGATTGGATTGAGATTAAGTCATTTAAGCACTAGGTCTTGTTTGCAGTGAAACAACATTCTTGGTATCTACACCTGGGAAATGCACATTAGTCATGGTTTAATGTTATCTAGTGCTTCCTTCTGTTTAGTCATCACAGCTGAGGAGATGTCTCCTCCTGGTTCTCATTCTCCTTGGATGTTTGGAACTCTGTATGATGTATAGTTTGTTCAAGGGGAGGCAAAATGTTTTCACAGTGTGGGTTTTTTTTGTTAACAAATCAATTACTGTCCAGGTATTTTAAACATGTGCTGATTAAAGTGCCTGGTTTCTGACTTTTGTTAGCATTCCTGTTCAAACATGGTGTACATGTTGCTAGTGTTCCTAATGTTGTGGATTTGCAGGTCACTGATGAATCTGGAGTAAGGACAGTGATCAGTTCAGCTAGAAAGCTCTTCTCTGATGGTACAGATTCAGGAGGGAAGGGAATATTGCAGGTGTTAGAAGGGTGGTTCTGTGCCTTGCCTCCTCCAGCCACCTTCTGAGAGCTGCCAGAGTAGAAAAAAAGACTGAAACCCAAGTAAGTCATCAGAAGGTGAAAGCCACAAGTTCTTTGAGTGGACATGAGGATGGAAAGCATACAAAACTGACTATCAAATATTTAGACACTATTGTTGACTGGTATGTACTGTTGCAGCTCTCATAACTGCCATTGAGTTTAGGAAGGTGATATTAATCTCTGAAGAGAACCTCCTCCTTGAGGTTAAGCTTGATTGTGGTTTTTCTGACCACAACCCCAGCATGTCAGTTTTTTTGGGAAGCAGAGGCTAGTAGTCATGGCTGTAAACACCTTAGTCTCCTTACCATAAATACAGATTCAATGCTTCAAATGTTTAACCTAGAAATGGAATATGGTGTCTCTGTGGATGCTGCATGTAGGGTTCAGAAGGAACATCTGGTTATATTTTCCATTTAGGTCTGATAAAGAGCCTAAGTTAGTATTAATAATAAGTGCACTTTTGAAAAGCCTCTGTAAATACAGGAGAGTTCTCATGTGACATCCCCCTCCAAAAGCAGAATTATAAACCACTTCCTAAACTGTAATGTACCTAAAACTCTGCCCATATTCTAACACATTAAAAGGTACAACCTGACTAAATTGCTGCTCTTAAACTCTGAAGCCAGATCCTTCTGCAAGTGTAACATGGCAGCAAAGCACAGGTAGCCAAGTGGGATAGTGGTGATGGAAAAAACTGTGGAGCAGGAGGAGACCTCTTCACATCTCTGGGCTGTGGTAGGGAGCAGCTGAGCTGGGAAGAAAGTTCTTGGTGCACAGGCAAAGTTTTTGCTGCACAGAAGTGAAACTAAGCTGGCAAGAACTGATCCTAAACAGAGACCTGGATGTGTCTGTACTGCTGATGAGGAAAAACAAGTGTATGGTGAAGTGACTCCTTTGGATCCCCAGGAGTGTGCATCACCCTGGGCCTTACTTACTAGGAGGGGAATGAAGAAAGGAGCCTGCAGACCTTGTATGTTTGCTTACCTTTTGTGTCCTAAACCACTTCAGAAATGTGCCTGTACAGAAGGATGACATTAAGTTGTGGCTATGGAAGGAACTAAGTTGCTTGTTTGGAGCCAAAGGGATTAATTAAAGGGGGAGATGAAATTTATAATGGGTAGCCCAAAGAACAATTTGTTCTTTTTATTGTAGAATACTGCTCTTTTTCATGGCTTCCCATATTTTCTTCAATGAATTCTTGGGCTTGTGTTACCTAAAGGCAGCTTAAACCAGCTATCCATGGATCTTCCACTTAACCTGGAAGCAGCTTGGGATGTGTGACTGGGCAGGGAGGAACTTCCTGCAAGCTTGTCAGACTTGTTGGAAGTAGAAGGTGCTGTCTTCTCTCAATCCATGTAGTTTGTGAAATGCCCAACATTGATAATTTTGACTGTATCACTGATATGATGAAAACTGTGCTGCTGGTTTGGTTTTTTTCTTACCTGGCAACATGTGTATTTGGAGACTGAAATGTTAACAAGATGCTGCATTTTTATGGTTGCATCTCACTCCAGATAAATCTCAGTCTGCTTTTGTAGAATAGCAAAGCATAATGAGCCCTTTCAGTGTCTATATTTACACCTTAATTGTACTTATTTCATTTGTGCTGAACTAGGGGTCAACCAGGAAGCCATATTTGGACAACAACTTATCCTTGCCCCTGACAAAAACCCTGAAAAGTTGCAATAGCATTTTTTTTCTCCAGCTGAAAACATGTTTTGAACTAAATCTTTGTTTCCTGAGATGCATCTAAAAATAAGAGAAAGTTAGTTGGATGAATAAGCACCCCAAGAGGTAAGCTAAACTAGATCTGAAGGCTGGAAGGGAAAAGACATGAGGTTAATTGTGCCATGGGAAAGGCACTGCACAAATAGCCTTTGTGCTTCATTGTTTAAAAACTGTTACAAGAGCTTTTTTTCCTCTTCATTCTGAGCTGCAGCATCTGCTGCTTTTCAACAGGATGGTGAAGTTTTATCCTGAGGCATGTTGTTATAAACCATATTGCTTCTGTGGGATGTGTTTTTAGAGGAGTTCTGAGCAGTTTGCAGATACTGGGACTATCAACTTCTATTAATTGGGGTGAAATGAATTCATCCAAACCTGCAGCAGGCTTGCATTCAGATGGAAGAACAAACCTCTGAATTGACACTTCAAAACTCTCAATGAACCTCTGATTGAGAAAGAAGATGCTTTGGAAGGGATGTGGAAGAAAAGGTCTCTCTGGAACTACAGAGCTCAGTTAAAGGCTTTCTGGATCTGCTGGCCCTTTGATATTTTTGCTTCCATTAGGATTTTGAAGAGAGTCTTAACTTTAGCCTTGGTTTGAGTGTGTCTTTGGAGTGGGCAAGATACATTTGGGTGTGAGATGTCTTTTGTGCTGGCAAACTGTGCAGATGCAAATGATTTCTGAAGGAGCCAGGTGTATTCCAGCATACAAACCAAGTGCAAACTGTCCTGACTTCTCTCTCCCTCACTCCCTTTAGAGTGCTGTATATTGGCCTTGCCTGTAACACAGCTCGATACATTTACGTCTCCTACCTGGAGAATGCTTGGACTGTTCTGCCAATGGAAGTGCTTCAAGGTAAGCCAGGGTGGTGCTTCCATTTACCTTGTCTTCAAGTGAACTGTGATGAAGTTAAAACCTGGTATTTCTCTTATTATCATCTTTCTTTTTTCCCCTCCCAGAATAGCCAGGTTCATAAAACATTCCTGTTTGTTTAGCTTGGGGAAAGGGTTGATGTCAGCAGGGTTGCTTTGCATGGGATCCTGCACAGTTCTCTGTTTAGTCAAACAGAACCAACACACCCTTTAACTAAACAAAGAGAGAGAAGCAGGAGCTGGGTACACACCTACTGCAAATCCTGTTTGGTGGTAAATGGGAGCTTCATGAAGTGCAAAAGGTTGTGGTTCTTGAAAAGATACCTTAAAAAAACCAAAGCAAACCCCAGAGAACAGCATCTGGATCATTCTGTCTGTTAAAATATGTTGTAGTTTTTAAGTGGAATTGTTCAGTCAAAACCTTTAGACTGTAGAAGTTTCTTTTTTTAATAGAAGTTCCTTTTAATAACCTGGTCTGTGCTAATAGAGCTGTTTTGAGATACTTGCCCTTCAATTTAATTAGAAGGACAGAGGTGTGGTCTGTAACAGGTAATTTAAGTCATGTTGTCAAAGAAGCCTGTAAGACCTTCATTGCTTTGTTAAAGTGTAAGTAGTTCTGTCTTACATTTTATGACCTTTTTTCATGTCATGTCCCTGTAGTGAGTATCCCTTCTCAAAACCAGGGAAAAGCTAAACTGTTTTGCTTCCTGGTTCTTCATATGTGAAGAGCAATAAAGTGTTTGGGTTTGCAAGCTTGCAAGAGAATAGTTGATTTAAATGCAGAAGATGTTTTCCCTGCCTTTAAAAGTAATTGCACCCTCTTTGCTGAGGCCAGCATTTTGGCTTTACACATTACTACTTAGAAAATTGTCAACAGATGATACTTAGAAGTTTTACTCTGCTGTGTCCAGCAGAATTTCTAGTTTCATTAACTTTTCCTGCTATTTACAGAAATCTTGGCAGGGTAGATTTAACTTAAGTTATAAAATTGCCATTGGAAAGCACAGTATGGATCTCCACATACACACAGAAAGAAATCTGTTTCCTGGCTCCTTCCCTACCTGCCAACAAAACCAGTTTATTGTTGCTGCCACAACAGCAAACTTCTGAATTTAGTTGTTAAAAAAAACTCTGAACCACAACTATTGAATTGATACTTGTGTTAGAATGTGAAATAGCTGCAAAGACCCTGAAGAATGTGGATGTGTTGTACTCTTACCTGCTTAAACATCTGGAGAGAACAAGGGATGAATGCAAAGCTTTGGGTATTACCTTCTAGGTAATCCTGTTTTAAAGATACCTCAACTCAAAATATAGGGGGGAAAAACAACCTTTGTCTCACACCAATACAGCCATAAATTTGTGCCTGGAAGTATCCTATAGTCAAGGCTGAGAAAGAAGTTTCTTTCACTTTGAATCTTGTTTTTATTCAACTGAAATTCCAATCTGAATTGCTTAATGTGTAGGTTTTCTTGTAGAGCAAGGCTGGGAGGGAGGTGTTTTGGTGGGGGTTTTTGTGTCCTGTAATCATAAGTAATCAAGATTTAAAGAAAAAAACCCAAGGATCTTCAAAATAATCCTGTCTTATAAATTTATCTGCCAAACTTTATGTAGCCACTGCTGAATCAGCTGCACTTGGCTTAATTTTGCTGTTTGCACTTATTTATAGTCAGCAAATGAGAAAGTGAAAAACAAAACACACACACAACCCCAGCCCCTGAAAGGGAGGAGGTTTTGAGGTTGGATATTAGGAACAGTTTCTTCCCTGGGAGAGTGGTTAGGCATTGGAAGAGGCTGCCTAGGGCAGTGCTGGAGTCACCAGCCTTGGAGGGGTTCAAAACATGTAGATGTGGTGCTGAGGGCCATGGCTTAGTGGTGACTTGGCAGTGCCAGGTTAAAAGTTGGATGATCTTAGAGCTCTTTTCTAACCTTCATGCTAAAGGGCATGGAGAGAGACCTCTGCAGACTGCATCTATTGATTGTAACAGGATTTGTAACAGGATTGTAACAGGAACCATGCTGTGTTTCAGCTGCTGTCTGTAACTGGGAGGAGGAGGACTCTTTAAGTGCATTGCACCCTCAAAGGAATAAATGAGGAGACTTAAACTCACCAATTTGCATAATGTGAGTTTTCTAAATTGATAACCTGAAAATGAGCTATTTTCACTTGGGAGTTAGCCCACAAACTCCAAAACAAGGACTGTTCTGGGAAGTGTCTCCTACTCATCCTCCAGCACACACTTATATCTAGGGAGCCAAAACTTTGGGGTTTACCTGGCAATAATTAGGCTATATTTCCCTGTGCCTCTCCCCAGATCTTCACCTCTTGGTTTCTATGTAAGTTATCCTAAGACTGCTAAACATTATTATTTTAAGCATGGCACTGAGGTTGTTACACTTGGTGGAACTAGAGTCCAGGTGGTGGAATGGTGGTTAGTGGTTTTAGCAAGTAAAGTCACTATATATATGTAGTGAACAACTATTTAAACAACTATATGTGTAGTGAACAGCTATATATGTGTGTGTGTGTAGTGAACAGCCCCCACCTGGAATATTGCATCCAGTTCTGGAGCCCCTATTCCAAGAGGGATATGGGAGTGCTGGAGCAAGCCCAGAGAAGGGCCACAAGAGTGATCAGAGGACTGGAGCACCTCTCCTATGAGGACAGACTGGGAGAGTTGGGGCTGTTCAGTCTGGAGAAGAGAAGGTTCTGAGGAGACCTTCTTGTGGCCTTCCAGTATCTGAAGGGGGCCTACAAGAAAGCTGGGGAGGGGCTTTTTAGGATGTCAGGTGGTGATAGGACTAGGGGGAATGGGTGTAAGCTAGAGGAGGGTAGATTTAGATTAGATATTAGGAGGAAATTCTTCACTGTTAGGGTGGTGAGACACTGGAACCAGGTTGCCCAGAGAGGCTGTGGAAGCCTCATCCCTGGAAGTTTTTAAGGCCAGGCTGAATGGGGCTCTGAGCAACCTGATCTAGTGGAAGGTGTCCCTGCCAGGCAGAATAAGAAATAAGAAATTCTTCTTATTTTGAGAAGAATTGTGGTTAGCAGTAATCCAGACCAGACTTCTTCTAAAAGTTAGTGTAAAAAGTGTTTCAAGTAGTCACTGTTGTATAAACAATTGTAACAAAAAAATCACATTAGTAATATACATACACTAAAAGAATTAAAAATAGAAAGGCCATCCCTTTAAAGGCAAGTGAAACAAGCTGTTTTAAAGATAAGAATTTGGTTTTAGAGGAACTGGGAGCACTTTGTTCTCTCTGGATTACCTAACAAAGATGAAAACATCCCAGAACCTGCTGGTTAAGTTATGGCCTTTTGTTTTCAAACAAATCCAGTGGTATTGTGCTTGATGGCTCAAATAATTTCTGGTGTGGTTTTGATTTGCCTGGCTTTAAAACTTGACTTGGTCTTTAATAGCTGATAAAACTGAATGTTTTGTGTTCCTTGATATCCTTTCTAAAACAAAACCCAACTTTGCTTTGTTATAGCAACAGTTCTTGGTTGCTATTTCCAATGCATACATGAGTGTGCAGTAAGGAAAAGTAGATACTCAGTGAGTTTTAAAACTCTCAGCTTTTTGCATGGAAGATCTGTGAGTTTTAAAGCCTTAAACTGCATGGGATGAGCTAAAATGCACTCATCCTGGTGCAAGTTGTTCTTATTTTTTAGCAAGGTGATGCACTATTGCCAAAACCAGCTCTGCCATGTTTGAATGTGGCCTTTTAGAAACACAAAACCTGAGAAGTTTAGATTTGGAATGAAATTGAACTGTGGTTCTCTAACATGTCTATACCTGACCTGTTTCAATCCCATACAGTGCTGTTTATCATTTTACAACTGAGCAGAATCCAAGTTATGCCCTGAGTGTGTTACAAAACCATGTGTTTTCTTAAGAGTCTTCAGTCTAAATGCCTCAGGAATTACTGAGTGTCCAACTGTTCATGAATAAGTCAAGTGCAGAGGACAGAAACATGTTGACTGAATCATCAGTTGTGCCAACACTTTTTTTCTAAACCCAAGGCAGTAGAGCTAAGCTGTAAGGACTATTTTTAATACCACTCAAGCAAGAAAAAAAAAATTCCCACTCAATCTGAGGGTGGTAAAATAGTTCAGGCCTGTTTAATGTGTGATGAGCTACAAAACTGTTTTGCTTTTTCCAGCTTGGCCACAGCCCTGCCTTTTTCTATGCTGTTCTTCCCCACTCCACAGGAAACTCACCACACAGGTGCTCAAGGACCAGACCTGCAGCCTCTTCCTGTGTGCTGATGGTCATTCACTCTCTTGCCCCTTAGCTGTCCTCCTTCTGCACAAGGGCAAAAAAAACCCCAACAAACATTTCAGCCCTGTACTACAAAAAAATGGGGCAACCCTGGATGTATGTAGAGACTTGGGGCTGAGAGGCTGGAGAGCAGTCCCACAGGGAGGCATCTGGGGGTTGGCAATGGCAAGTTGAACAGGAGT
This sequence comes from Galbula dea, assembly GCA_013399015.1. Taxonomy (NCBI): domain Eukaryota; kingdom Metazoa; phylum Chordata; class Aves; order Piciformes; family Galbulidae; genus Galbula; species Galbula dea. The sequence continues at coordinate 106,148 of VWZX01006232.1, read as the reverse complement.
TTGATCAGTGTGCCCTGGCAGCCAAAAGGGCCAACTGTGTCCTGGGGTGCATCAGGCACTGTGTTGCTAGTAGCTGGTCAAGGGAGGTGCAGTTCTAAGGGTGCCACAATATAAGGAGGACATGAAGCTGTTGAAGAGTATCTAAAGGAGGCCACAAAGATGGTGAAGGTTCTAGAGGGGAAACCATATGAGGAATGACTGAGGTCACTTGGTTTGTTTGACCTGGGGAAGAGAAAATTCAGGGTAGGCATCATCATGGTCTGTAACTTCCTTACAAGGGGAAGAGGAGGGGCAGGAGCTGATCTCCTCTCTGGTGAGCAGTGACAGGACCCAAGAGAACAGCATGAAGCTGTGCCAGAAGAGGGTTAGGTTGGGTATTAGGAAAAGGTTCTTCACCCAGAAGGTGGTGGGAAGTAGTCAACGTTCCAAGGCTTGACAATTCAAGGAGCATTTGAAGAATGCTTTTAGAGACACGCTGTGATTTTTGGGGATGTCCTGTGCATAGACAGGAGTTGGACTTGATAATCCTTATGGGTCCCTTCCAACTCAGGACATTCTCTAGGCACATGCCAGAGAGAGTCTTCCAGAATCAGTGCTGGGGAGCTGGGGCTTGTCTTGGCCAAGTGGCTGTTATTTATAGCAGCAAGGACCTCTGCTGCGCTCGGTCTCTGGAACAGGAGTGGGTGAGAGGCAAGGTGGCAGCAGCAGCGTAAGGCAGTGCCTACACAAGATGCAGTCACAGCAGGAGGAAGGCCATGGTGCCTCTGCTTCTGAACAGCAGGCATGAAAATCAGCATTTCTGGCCCACCCTGAGAAGCCTGTGTGGTTTTCTCCCCTGCTAAATGCAGAGCATGTTGGTGTTGAGTTCAGAAAGTTTGCTTGGAGGTGGTTGGTTTCAGGGGGAGTGAGAAGGGCAGGAGGGGATTAATTCTTGCCTCTGCAATGACATGGATATCTCTGGTGCTGCTTGGATTTTAGGACCTTTGCACTGCCTTGATTGTGGCAGGAAGGAGACTTCTGAGAGGCATCAGTGCTTTAAGTGCCTGCAGCTTATGAAGTTGGGACCGTGTTTCAAAGGGGAGGGTCAGTCTTGAAGGGATGAGGAATGTGGCAGAGAGGCTTTGAAGGCACTTTGTCCAGTCTTCCCAGGGACTCTGTCTCAAGAAGAAAAGTGAGGACATCTTAGAGGGAGAAAGAGCTATTGACAGGCTCCACAGAAGGAGTCTGCACGTGTCCCTGTGGCTTTGTTGCCAGTATCACATTACCAGAAGCTGATTTGTACTTCACAGACATTAGCCAGTGAAGGGATTTTGTTGTCTTTCTCCAATCCCCACTCCAGCTGATGAATGTGGCTGCTCTGACCTTGTGTTGGTTTGCTGCAGACCCTCACCTCCTCCCAATGTTTTTTTCTCTCCAGGTGTCACACATGCAGCTATATGGGCAGCTTGTATTTCATACCTTAGTGCAGCAGTGCCACCAGAACTGAGAACATCAGCCCAGGGAATCCTGCAAGGTCTCCACTTGGGTCTGGGCAGAGGATGTGGGGCTATGGTCGGAGGAGTTTTGGTCAATTACTTCGGTAAGCAAAACTTGGCTTGAAAAGGTTTCTTTCTTTTATTGAAGTTCTGGGTTTTTTACTGATCTACCAGCTTGAAACTTACTTGTACTTCATGTATTGTTGTGTTTGAAAGAGTTATGCACTTTATATGAATGATGTAGTCATAGAACTACTCAGGCTGCGAAGAACATCAGGAGGTCTCCAGTCCAGGCCCCTGATCAAAGCAAGGTCAACACTGAATTCAGACCAGGTTGCTTATGGCTTTGTCCTGTCAGCATTAGAGATTGATTCAATATGTTATGCCTAGATATTTTTAGTATTATGTGAGCAAATCTCCAAGCTGATCTGTAAGTAAGATGAATGAATCCTTTGTGAGAGAATAGGTTGATACTAGGCAGCCTCTCGATGAACAAAAGAGAATCTAATTACTTGGTTAAAAGAAGTGCTGGGGGAGGAAAATAGAATGAACCAAGCTAATAAGTGTCTACATGGAACAATGCATAATGCTGACTCATTTTATTAAGTAAGTAGATTCTCAATTTAGGGGGAAAAAAAAAACCCAACCCAAACCCCCTTTCATTACAGGTCCTGCTGCCACATTCAGAGGAATAGGGATGGCTTGTTTAGTGATTCTTCTGCTGTTTGCACTCATCCAGTGGCTCTTGGTTCCTGATGAAGAAGAAGGTAAATATTCATGTCACTGAGACACTACAAAATGAAAGCTAGTGGTAAAAGGTGCCTTCAGGCTGCTCCTTGCAGCTATTGTTGTGCATGTTTGACAAAGCAAGTTTGTTTATGTGTGAGAAGTTTTCTCCTGAGCAATGATAGAAATGCTGCTGCTGTAAAAAAGGGCACACTTGAGTTCTTGGTTAACAACAGGAAGAAAGCATTCCCTGTTTTACTATCTGTACATATTCCCCCTTCTGGGAGTCCTGTAGGTTAGTTTTCCCAGCTGTGGTGAGTCATTGCAGTTGCATCAGTTCTTTTAGGTCACTTTGACCACTGTGTACTCCCATTTCTACCACTCTGAGCCACTTCTGCCAGAACTTGTGGAGGTGGCTCCAGAGGACACAAACTTCTATAGCTGTCTCAGTTCTCTTCTGGCATCTGCAGAGTCTCCCCTCAGGTGCAAGTTGGAACATTTTTCATCTCCACTTTTATTAATATAAAGGCTAACCAGAAATTAAGCACTTTGGTACCAAGTTAAGGATTTAGCATAAATCCACTTCTTACAAGACAATAAAAGTGACAAATTCTGAAAGATCTTGAGTTTTTGAGCTGCTTTTTACCCAAATGTTATTGTCTAATACAAGCTTTGAATATGAAATGAAAGTTAGTTTTCTTTAGCTGGAATAGGAGATGAATTGTCCTTGACTAGTTATCAAGTGACCTGTTCAGAAGTGTGCAAATATTTCTTTTGTTAGCATTTTCTTCACCTCTGTTGAAATGATAAGGAAAGGTGAAAAGGATATTTGCTACTTCAGTTTCCCATCAACTTTCAGTTAACTACATGTGATCCTACAAAGAATTGTTTTGTTCTTAGTGGCCTTAATGTGTTTAGTTTGTTACAGTCTTTGATTTTCCTTTACCTTAGCAATGTCTATCTTCATTTTAAGGATGGCAGTCATTAGGTTGCTTTCAACAAGGACCAGTTGGATGAGTAAAACTAGATGTGTGGTCAAGTGTGTGCAGGATTAGTCTCTTCATTTCTGGACTACTGGAGAACATCCAAACATTGCTTAAAATATCCAGTGCTAGCTAAGAGTCTGTAAACAAAATAGGATTTTTTAGTGTTGGAAAGAAGATCTTTTTAATGGGTAAAAGCTTTCTACTGGGGAAAAAAATACTTGCAGAATTTACAGGACGTGTTTTTCCAGGCTCCTGGAGAACATACAGCTATGACTTAAAATAGCCAACAGTTTCTTACAGGCTGTTTAATTACTTTAAATATATAAATACTCTGTCTTTTTGAGAAGGTGAGGCACAGTGTGTTGGGTCAGGACAGTCATTTCAGGGGTGCCAGAAAGGAAGTTGGGAAAACTCTCTTAGATTTGCAGAACCATATGAAGTTTAACAAAGATAAGTGCTGGATTTTGCACCTGGGACAGGGCAACCCTGGCAGCCAAAAGGGCCAACTGTGTCCTGAGGTGCATCAGGCTCTACATTCATTGTTAGCTGGGCAAGAGAGGTGATAGTCCCACTGTGCTCTGCACTGGTGTGGCCTCACCTTGTCTACTGGGTGCAGATTTGTGCACCATGATATAAGGAGGATATTAAGTTGTTGGAGAGTGTCCAGAGGAGGCCACAAAGATGGTGAAGGGTCTAGAGGGGAAGCTGTGTGAGGGATGGCTGAAGTCACTTGGTTTGTTCAGCCTGGAGAAGAGGAGGCTGAGGGAAAACCTGGTGGTGGTCTGTAGCTTCCTGATGAGGAGAAGCAGAGGGGCAGGAGCTGATCTCTTCTCTCTGGTGACCAGCGATAGAACCCGAGGGAATGGTTTGAAGTGTGCCAGGGGAGGGTTAGGTTGGATATTAGGGGAGGGTTCTTCACCCAGAGGGTGGTGGAGCACTGGAACCTGACAGAATTTAGGGAGCATTTGCACAATGGTGTGATTTTTGGGGTTGTCCTGTGCATAGACAAGAGTCGGACTCTGATCCCTCTGGGTCCCTTCCAACTCAGGACATTCTATGAGCAGACCTTATAGATGTAAAGATCTGTTGGGAGGACTTCTTCCTTTACCTGAAACTCTTGACAGATAATTGGGTCTCCTCCAAGACCACTAACCTTGTTCTTTTCTCACTGGCTGCATAACTTCATAGTAACTCTGGAGGGATAGTTTGTTTCCTAAACACGAAAGCAGTGAAGATGTAGAACAGAACTCCTTAGCCCCTCCTGTTCGTGCAGACATCTCTCATACCTTGCTGCAGCTGCAGGACAGCCTTGCTCAGAAGAAAGCAACATCCACTTTATGTTTCCCTAGCTAGATGGAGGCATGCCTCTCTCCTGGCTGTTTGTGCCAGCCTTCTGCTTTCAGTAGAGCACTGCCCATGTTCTGCAAGTTAGAAACATTTAGTGCTCATTGTCTGCTTCCTGTGGTTTTGAAGTTTGTTTGCTTTGCCAGTGATTCTTTTGTTCTAAACTTCAGAAAAGACAATGCTGGCAGAAAGGATCCCAGTGCCTTCCAGTCCTGTCCCCATAGCAACTATTGACCTTGTGCAGCAGCAGTCAGAAGACATCCTGCCTCGGCCTGAGCCCAGATTGCCTCCAAAGAAAACTAAACACCAAGAAGAACAAGAGGATGTCAACAAGCCTGCTTGGGGCATCAGCTCTTCTCCTTGGGTCACCTTGGCTTATGCTGTCTACCAGATAAAAGAAATGGTTAAACTCTCCAAAACCAATCCAACTCCTGAGAATCAGCCTTTGCAGGTAATCTTGTAATGGATTTGGTCTTCTAATGTAAAGGAACTTCTCATGTACTTGGTAAATGCTTGAAAACCTTCCTTGCTGTGTATATCTCTTAGTACCTGGTAGGTGTTCTCCAACAGCTTGTAACAAAGTTGGAGTTGTGATGTGAACTACTGCACAAAGTAATTATTTCCTGTGTAAAGGACAGCAGGAATAACTATTTCTGCAAGGATTATCATCCTGAAAATGGGAGGACAGGGAGAGACATTGAAAGAGACAGTTGTACAGGCTTGGATGTACTTGAATTCCCTTTAAGTTTGCATTTGTTCTCCTGTTAGTTGGAATCTGTGGGTTAGACATTCAGCAGCATTTTCAAGGTAGTTGAACATGCAGATGCAAAGCTGCCTAACAGAGTGGAAAGTCATTTCTATTTCCTTTTGCTTCCCTGGGTGATGCTGTCAGATGTTTGTGTGGTGTCAGAAGTAGTTGTTCCAGGCAGCTGCTGAGGGGATGCAGCATTCTTCTGTTCAAATAAAGTTAATCTCTTTTTTTTTTTTTATCTAGAGTTATACCAGCTAAGAGCCATTCCATGACTCTAAAATGGCTGATTGCTGGTGCTTTACTTTACACCATTTCACTTCTATCCAGTCTCCCCTCAAAAAAGATCCTTTCAATGGCTTCATCAGTGGCCTCAAGCTGCACCAGGGGAGGTTTAGATTGGATGTTAGGAAAAAAATTCTTGACAGAGAGAGTTGTTAAGCATTGGTCCAGGCTGCCCAGGGCAGTGGTGGAGTCACCAGCCCTGGAGGAGTTCAATAAATGTGCAGATGTGTCACTTAGGGACATGGTTTAATGGCATGGGGGTGATAGGTTGATGGTTGGACTAGATGATCTTAAGAGGTCTTTTCCAACCTTACTAACTCTGTGACTCTGTGGCTGGGACTGGATCTTGAGCTATCTTCTAAAGCCCTGGCCTTGCCTGTCAGAATGGAGCTGAAGCATACTGCTGGAGGAGAGCAGGGCAGTGCTGTCAGTGCACGTTTGATGTTCAAAGCCGTGTGTTTACCTCTCTGGAAGGGGAGGGGGTGAGGTTCCTCCTCAGGCACCCAGCAGGCCCAAACACAGAAATGCTTTATCCACAACTGCTGTCCTTAGAAAAGGGTAATTTGGGATACAAGTGTGAATCAGCAGAGGGTGTGCTGGAATTTCACCTGGTCAGCCATCTCCTGCCTTTCTTACTTGTCTGTTCTTGAAGATACAGGTACAGGCAGGGCTGCTTTAGGTTAGTTGGGTTTGTTGTTTAATTTCCCTGAGCCAAAGAACATGTTTTTTATGGTGACATTGAAGATAACACAGTCTTTTGACATCAAGGTAATTTGTCCAGACTAATCCTTGTGTTTCCCACTGGTAAATGTCCTCAGGATCTTGGTTAGTATCAGCTGGCCACTTCTAAATCAGAGAAGGGAGTCCCACAGAACTCAGGCAGTGAACATGGCAAGAGAAGAATGTTTTGCAGTTGTCTGGTGTCTGAGAGGGACTTGTCCAACACTGCTGCTTCTCTGAGGGCTGTGAAGAGGCCAGGAAGGCTTTGGTGCCTGTTCTCAATGGGACGTGATGTCTTTGTTATTGTTTCCTTCCTGCTGATAGAACAGTAGTTGTTGATGTGCCAAAATTCAGTGTGCCCCATTGTATTGTTTCCTTCATTATCTGTATCCTCCCAAAATCTCCTGTCCCTCTTTCAGTGCCCTAAAAGAACAAACCTGCTGCAGAAGATACGGGGGTTGGTGCTCAGCTGTTTCTTTTAGGCTGGTGATAGTAAAATACTGAAACTAGAAGCAGCTCTGTTACTGAATTGGTTAAAGAGTCTCTTTAAAATGAAAACAGATAACCTGGCAGGAGAGCCAGTGCCCAGAAAACAGAATTAGTGACAAAAATGACTCCTCCTTCCTTCATCATGATTTTGGCTTGATTCTGCCCCTGCTTGCTTTATACCCCTTCAAGCAAAGAGACATATTTGCCATATTCTCTGTTCTTAAATGCAAACCAAATCATCATAGTGTGTCATCTTCTGCTGGGAAGTGTGGTGGTGTTCAGACTTGCTGTTCCAACCCTGGGGAACAGAACCAGTCTTCAAATGTGCTCTTCCATGCCTTAGTAAGGCTTTTTGGAGTAGACTGGCTGAAAGTACTGCAGTACTGCAGAAGTTCTGCCATTCAGAAAGTCTGAGCAGTATCTTGGGGAGGGAGGGAACTCTTGAGGGAAGCTGTGTTGAAGGAGCATGAAAAAGATTGGATGGGATTGTTTGAAGTCCAGTTAATTGTGTGTTTTTTCCCCTTGAAACACAACAAGTTTGTTTTTTGCATGCTTCTTGGGAAAGTGCAGTTAGGAAAAGAGATGGAAGGTAAGCTCCTGTCTGCTTGCTATTAGTGTCACCTGGATTTCAGTGTACTACTTTTGCTTTGCTGCTTTAAGTTTGATTTGTTCTGTTGCCAGCCTTGGAAGTTAAGTGCTTTGTGAATTTCCCAAAGTGCCTGAATGCATTCCGGGGGTGAACCACTGGGGATAATGTCACCTGTGTGTCTATTTCCTTCTCACACAGCAATCTTTTTCCCTTCTCCTTAGAAAATCAATGAGAATTGCAGTGCTTCCTCAGCCAGCTCAGCAAGACAACCCCAAAATCCAACAGATTCTCTGCAGCCCAGAAATTGTTCAGCACCAACGCCTACAGCAACCCCCGATTCCCAAGCAGAGCGCGATGGTGTTGTGTCAGATCACGATGCTCAGCCTGCTGCCACTGCAGGGCCCTGAGACACTCTCATCTTACCACATCCTGTGCATGGAATTTCTGCTTCTCACCTGGGAAATGCTGGAGTAGGAGCCCAAAAGTAGGACTTCCTTCATCTTAACCATCATAACGTGATGCAGTGCAAGCTTTTAACTGTATAAAGAATATTCATATGAACTATGTAGAGCAATGTGAGAAGGGAAGCCAAAGGTCTGGAGTTCTTGAGGGACTTGATGTGGCCAGATCTGATGGTAGGAAGAATTCTTGGCTGTTTTGCTAAAGCTGAGTCAAGTGCTGTGAGATTTCCTTGCAAGCTATAACAAAAAAAAAAAAGGGAGTTTGCTCCTCACTTGTTGAGGCACAGAGTGTCCAAGTCAATTGGATCATTTTCTTCTTGGAATTTGTTCCCAAGACAAAAGAGAAGAGTTTTTAGGAGAGAGAACTGAGTTTCCCTGCATTGTCTCTTAGGAAATATCAGCTCCAATAGATAGAAGAACAGCATGAAACTGTCTCTGAAGATGTCTCAGAGACAGAGTAGCTCTAGGAAGCGATCTTCATATTACAGTGATGGATTAAGTAAAACACACATATTCAAAGAATATGTTTTGGAAGCTAATGTTACCTTGTTTGAGATAAAGGTTTAGTTCTGGAAAGCAAAGATTTCCAACTGCCATCAGAGTGAAACAGAAAAGCTGGAGGAAGGCTGCTGAAGAAGTTAACCTCTGCACTTGCAGCCCTTCAGCGGGGCTTGGGTTGTGTGCATTTTGGGTAGTTTTAGGTTTGCTGTTGTATTGAGACAAGAATCTTTGATCAAAGTTTGCACAGCCTGAGGTTGATCAAGGGTTTCAGTGGACACACTGGCTTTTTTGCCTTTTTTTTTTTTTGGTTATTATTTCATCAGCTACACAATGGTTTATTTAATGCAGTGTAGTTACTGTGGTTATTTATTAAGAAAAGAGTAAGCTTTAAGTGCCTAGGGAAGGTGGGACTGGAGGAATCACCTCAAAATCTTAATGCTTAGGATTAGAGGGCAAAGCTGTCGACACAGAAATCAAGTAGAGAGAGAGAGAGAGAAAGATTCTCAGGAGGAAGGAAACATAACCAAGCTTCAGTATGTGTAGGAAATGACTTTGCCCAATGTGGAGACACTGGAAGACTGGATGATGTTTTTTTGTGCTTTTCAATATTAACTGCAGCCAGCTGACTTGCTGGTGTGTAGTGAAAATTGCTGCTGGAGGGAAATCCTTGGGCTCAGGGAGGAGTCTGGGGAGAGTGTTTTGGCCTATTGGCTTATAGTAAGAGGTTGTTCCTGGGAGATTCTGAGCACTCAGCTTCTACAGGACTGAGTATTGCTCAGCCCTCCTTGAGATCAGACATGATGTGTCAGGCCTCCCCCGGGGAAGGAGCATGCAGTGATCCAGAGGCAAGACTAGCAGGAGCATGGGGTTAGGGGAGAGGAAGGTGGCAGCAGCTCAGCAGGAGGGAGGATGTTTTACCCACTTTGACATCCGGTTAGCTTGCCTGAAGGGGTGTCCTGTAGCTGTGCTTTAGCTGTGCTTTTAGAACAACTCATGTTCTGGTGGTGCCTGGGACCAACACCATAGACAATAAAAAAGAAACATCGATGACTAGCCACTAGTTAACTTTTTTTGCACTTGAACTTAAATGTACTGTACTCACGTGAATCCTCATGACTTGTCTAAGTGTCCTTTAAAATCAGAAATGTATTTATTGTTATGTTTGTATTAACTTGGGGGAGAACTAAAGACTAAACAGGTGACAGGACAGAAGGATGCTAAAAACCCATCTTGAGGCCAACCAACCATTTGTTGAGTTCATGCTGTGGGGTATTAACCTCAGCTGCTACCGCATAGCACCTGGATCGAAGAGCTTGTACACTGTGTTTACACTTCTGAGTTGTGTATTTGAAATGCCTGCTCTTTCTGGAATTGTAGAGTCATTCTGTGTTGCAAAATGGACATGTACACCTGGGTTTTGATATTTGTGAAACTGTAAAAAAACTGTGCTAAGAAATATAAAAATATCCATCATGTATTTAATAGGAGCTACCTGAAGTCTTCTTCCATTTGTTCCTGTTACGGTGCCAGCAGTGAACACAGTCAGCTGGACTGAGAATACTTCCCTGACAATGACCTTTTCCTGGGTTCACTGGAAGGTAGTGAACCTAGAGGCTGGGAACTACTCTTGCAGAGGATTAAAATCTGTTTAATGATAACATCTGACTGTAGGCACCAGTTCCTTTCTGTGGGGCGAAGGGAACATAAGGGTGAACACTGCAAACATCATAAACTGGTGATCTGGGAGTGTGCAGGACATCGTGAGTCATAAAATTGGGTGGTGTTTTGTCACCTAGCAGGTTTGAGATAGAGGCTGCTAAGTGGAGGTCCTGGCAGCTTGTATGGAAACACTTCCACTTTCTAGCCTGATTAACAAAAGCTATTTGCACTATCAGGTTTGCCTGGAATTTATTTTCTCTCAGGTGTAGAACAGTTAATACTGCTGAATTTGTCTGTGTACAAAAGCAGTGACAGGGAGCAGGGAGAGATCTTGGCCTGATTTTACTATTTGCTTGTGTGGAACTGCCAGACCTCCCCTGTCAGCTGGTGGTTTGGATCTGTCAGGAGTGGAGAAATGGGCATGGCAGGTTCCTTCAGGGGAGGTGCACTCGAGGTAGATGGGGACACTGCATTTTGGAGCAACCACAGTTAATGTCTGACATCTGCACCAAGGGAGAAAACCTGGGGATATAAACACACCCAGTTTGCCTGACTCCTCTTTGTCTTGTGACCTGCTGTTGTGAAGGGAGGAAATGCATAAGGGAGGAGATGCACAGAGTTGAAAAACACTTTTATTGTAAAAGATCTTGAAAGTACAGGACAGTGTATCAAGTGTGCTGTACCCTGAATACAAAATAATGGTGAAATGCTAGCTTTTAAACATGGTGAACCAGAAGATAAATGTAACTCATCCTTCATGAAGTAAGAAAAGCTTTTATAAGAGTTAAGGCAGTGGATTAACATCAAGATTCTGTTCCCAGACTTTCTGGCTGAACATTGGACAGTACTTTCATTTAACTGTTGTGTTTCAGTAAACCTGTGTGATCTCCATATATCACAGGAGCACTGTGCAAGTACACTCACTGCTGGCAAAGGGTTCAAGTGACAGCAGCTGGTTTTGGTGAGTTTTGCTTGTGAGATGCTTCCAATGTTGGACCAGGCTTGGAAGGATTTTTAAGGTCATGATCAGGTATCCACTAAAATAGTCATCATCCTTCTCATATGGTGCTGCACTTCTGTCTTGAGTGGTTTAGTTTCCTGTTCTACTTTGGCTAGTATTTAGCCATCCCTGGCAAATGATGGAGTTCACTCCCCCTTGGCCTCAAATCACGTGGATGTGAGTTGTTAGTTAACTACAAGGTACACAGAAAAACCCCTGTGTTCTTTAAAACATGCAAAGACCATTGAAGACATCTTTTCACCTACCCTTTTTTGACTAATCTGGAATAATCTGAAGTATTTCAATTTTCATGATGGTGACAGAGGCCAAGGTAGAATCCATCAGTGTACTAAGATTGCTGTTTGGGGTAGGGAGCTTCCCTCCTTATCCCAAACCACCGAAGATAAGGAGGCTTGATGTTAGGGCCAGGACCCTGCAAGCCAAGCCTGAGTATGGGTGGCACTTTAACTGTGATCTTGGTGGCAGCAGCCTCTCCTAGAGGTAGGTCTTATTGCTGGTGGCCTTTCTGGATGGAATGCTTTTGCTTTCTTTTTGAATGATGTGAACTTAGCAGGGAGTTTGGATGTTGGCTCACCTGCTTGACAGGGCTTCTCTCTGCTAAACATGCTGTAGATGTGTTTATCATTTTACAGCTCAGAAGGGTGCTGAGTGTCTCTTGGCTGTAAAATGGAAGAGTTGCTCTTAAAAACAAAGCAAAGTTGAAGCAGTCTAAATGAGGAAGGATCATGCAAGTAAGGCTTTCAAGCACCAAATCCTGTTTGGGAGTGTGTTAGAGCAGCACCTTTTAGCACTGGTAGAGGAAACACATTTCCTGCCTTGTCCAGTGATGGCTGATGAGAAACCCCAGCAGCACATGCACTGCTGCAAGTGACAAAGAGAAGAGATCCCTTTGAAAGCAAAACTGTCCTGGTCTGAGGTGTCCTGCAGGAGAGCTAACTGCTTCCCCCCACTGGCACTTCCTGCTGGGCCTGTAAGATCAGACAGTTAGCAGTCTTTTGTTTTCTGCAGCAGAGCAAAGTGAGGACAGAAAAATGTAAGGGGTAGTGTGAAGAACAACAGAAGGAAATGACCTCTGCAGGTGGATGACCTGAGGGGATGTGATCTACCCTAGCCTCGGACTGTGTAATGCATAAGCTGAAAGACATGTGACTGTTTCAGTTTCTCTCCCTAGTCTGTTCTTTTCCTCCTCACACACCTCTTGTGATATATCCCAAAGAAGGGGAGGTAGGAAGCAAGTATCCTTCCCCTCTTGTTTTGCCAAGAACTACCTTCTGGTTTGTATAGAATGAGCCAAACTACTGAGTACTCTGAGGCCAGGGAAGCCCTGTGTGGCTTATGTGTATTCCCAATTGTGCAATCACAGCATTGCTCTGCCTTTCCTGACAGGCAGCCTTTCCAAGCAGCTGAAACAGCCTCAGCATTTGTTGGCTTTTCTGGGCTGTTGAGAGACCTGGACTGGACCAAGCACCTCTCTGAGGTCAGGTGACTGTGAGGTTGAAAGCAACAGTAAGAATACATTTGGGCATGGAAATCCTCTTCTAAATCATCTGTGGTTGTCAAAGATGGAGAAGCAGAAGACTGAAGAAAGGTTCAGCAGAGGGACCTGGAGAAGAGGGAAGAAGAGTATGTAAAGAAACAAAAGGACAGAAAGGACCAAGTGCAGTGTAACTAGAGCAGAGACCAAGAACAACAATACAAGCAGAGGTTGAAAAGTCAGGTGGGGTTCTGAGGAGTTAGAGGAGCTTTAAACAAATGTGGAGAGTCAAAGGGAAGCTAGCAGACAACAAGCCTAGCCCAGAAGAGCAAACAGACCTTGTTCAGCTGTGTTTAGCTCTCCACTAGTCTTTAGTTTCACAAACAATGTAATAGTTTATCAGCACACTAAAAGCAATTATTAAAATAGTTGACATGTAGGGTACTTAGTAAAAAATTAATGGCTTCTCCTGCCTCTAGTGCTCAGCACAGAGGAGCTGACAATGAAAAAGGGCTGAAACATTCTCTCTTTTCTAGAGGTAGTATCCTTAGAAGAACAAGGAAGGCATCCTGGTGGCACAGGCTGCTGCCAGTACTTGCTTTGGAAATCAGTAACATCCCCAGTTGCAGTACCAACAGCAAGAGAATCCTCTTCACTTGAGCAGCCCTTCTGGTTTCCTTCTGTTGCTCTCATCAGGCAACATCAGTGACACAGTTAACAGTTAGAGCAAAATCCTTGTTTGTCCACCAGCAACCACAAGAAATCCCCATGTAGCTCTCAGTCTGTGTCATTCCTTTCTTCCTTTGTTTTTGGGTATTTCCCAAAGCTCAGAGCAACTCAGTAGCATATGGAAATGGAATTTGTTTATGCATTTCGTTGTCTTCCTCCTCCTCTTCTTCTTCATAGATGGAATTGGCTGAAACATCTTGCTCAGATTCTGCCCTTGTCTCAAAGAGCTGCTCTTCCAGGAAGGAGCTCCCAATGCCATATTCCTCATCATGTGCCTTTGCTTCTGCAGGTGAGATGTGAGGAGATCCCAGGACAAAAGCAGCAAACCTGCCAAGAGTTTGAAAGGGAGAAAAACCAAACAGTAAATGCAGGAGATACTGCCAGTTACACAGGGCTGTGCTAAGGACTTGCCCACAGGCAGTGCAGATGAAGGGAAGTGGCAGTATGTACTAGGGAGTCTTGAACAACAGGGAGTGAATTGCCAATGGATGGCAACAACCCTGAAGATTTGTTCTCCTGCCTCATCTTTTCAGTCTTTTCTATCAAAGTAACTTTGGCTCTTCTGGAGGCCATCTGCAGGGTCTTGTGACTAAGCAAGATCTAACTTGGGTTTTCACATCTTGTCAGTACTTGTAATCCAGAGGAAGCATTTGTACAGTTGGATAGATGGTACTTGAGCTTCTAAAAAGAACTTAAAGCTGTAGTGTAGTTAAGACAAAGGCTGTTAAGAACTCAGGTGATTTGGCATTGCTAATGAAGGGAACAACTGTGAGAACTTCACTCTGCTATCACCTTGCTTCTGGGGCTGCATGCAAGCTGAGCTCAAGTCCTACCAAAGAATCACAGAGTCATTAGGGCTGGAAGAGACCTTGAAGATCATCAAGTCCAACCATTAACCCAGCACTGCCAAGTCACCACTAAACCATGTCCCTCAGCACCACATCTGTTTTAAGCACCTCTGGGGACAGTGACTCCTGGGCAGCCTGTGCCAATGCTTAACCAAAATTCCTGCTATTGGTGAAACCTGGAACTGCAGACTGGGAATCCTGCAGCTGCTCCAAGTAAATGGCAAAACTTGGAGGTCTGGCAAGACAAAAGCATCATTTAGCACTGTCCCTGCATTGGAATCCAACACAAAGCCCAGCACTGCCAAGCAACTACATTGGAGAGAGCAACTACATTGGAGAGAGAGATGGAATGGAGCTTGGAGGTTCCTGGCAAGCGTGCGGAAACAGACGGCACTTCTGACACCTGGCTAAGTGTCGACAGCGTCAGAGAAATGCAAGAGCAAAGGAAATGCAGCCACATTCTGGAGTGCTGGTAAACTGATCAATAATTTACATTTGAGACTGAACAGTTCTGGGAGATGAGTGCTGTCACCTCGCTCCTCTTGGAAGCACTGTTAGGCTAAATGGGGAAGAGAGTTGCACTGGCTGTGTTTTTACAGTTCCACTTCAGGCAAAACTATCTTCTGATGCTTAATGGAAGCTTGAAGGGGTCCTCAACTTTAATTCAGACTGCTGTTGGTTCTCCTCCTTAGCTCTTGTTTTTTTACAGTGAACACTGTGTAAGAGCTGTTAAATTAACTAAGTGATGGCTAGAAAATATGCCTCAGGTGTTTGGTTTGTGCATTGGGCAGTATTTTGTGGTTAGTATTTATTTTTGGTGTCTTTCAGTCATGCTGCAGAATGCAAGGAGCTCACAAAATAAGCTGGTTTAATAGTAAATACCTAGAACTTGGCAGAGAGGCTGTCTGTCTGCCAATCCAAGAAGATAAAGGGTCTGAAACTACATTTTAAGATTTTCTTGATTACATGCTGAGCTAACTGGCCAGCAGGACTAGGGCAGTAATCATCTTCCTGTACTGGGCAGTGGTGAGGCCACACCTTGAATCCTGGCTTCAGTTTTGGGCTCCTCACTCCGAGAAGGATATTGAAGTGCTGGAGAGTGTCCAAAGAAGGGCAACGAAGCTGATGAAGAGTCTAGAGCACAAGGCTTGTGAGGAGCAGCTGAGGGAACTGGGGTTGTTTAGTCTGGAGAAGAGGAGGCTCAGGAGAGACACTCTCACTCTCTACAACTCCCTGAAAGGAGCCAGAGGGGAGCTGGTCTCTTCTCCCAGGTAACAAGCAGCAGGATGAGAGGAAACAGCCTCAAGTTGTGCCAGGGGCAGTTTCAGCTTGGATATTAGGAACAATTTCTTTCCTGAAAGAGTGGTTAGGCACTGGCCCAGGCTGCCCAGGGCAGGGGTGGAGTTGCCATCCCTGGAGGGATTGAAAAGCCTTGGAGATATGGTTCTGAGGGACACGGTTTAGTGGTGACTTGGCAGTGCTAGGTTAGTGGTTGGACTCGATGATCTTGGAGGTCTTTCCCAAATTTCATGATTCTATGACTGGGGCTCTTTTGAAATTCTGCCTCTTGGTTCTGTGGGAAAGGCCAAGCCTTTGCAGCTGGCTAACTTGTGAAAGCTGCTACTGCCATGAGTTAGCTGTGAACGTCTGCAAACTCTCAGAAGTCTTTTATGGTCAGGGAGGCACATGCATAGGGTTTAATACCACCAGCAAGTAATATCCTTCAGAGGTGTGGCTGTGATCTTCAGTGGGATTCCTCAAGAAGCTAAAGCTACCAGCACATCTGACTGCATGCAAGATAAAGGCACCTCTAACAGTGCCTGAAGAGGCATCTGGGTTTGCTGGGTAACAGCATCTGTACAGTGTGTTTTCTCTTCTAGAGAAGCTAGGTTTTCTTACCTGCGTGGGGACTGGAGTCTGGTTATAGCTAACCACGATGGGAAGTCAGAGTTCCTGCACAATGAGCGAAGCTCCTCCAGAGCTCTGATGGTTTCTGTTTCACCTTGTTCTCGATACTCCTCTTCAGTGAGGAATTTAAACACTAATTTCTTTGGTTTAAAGTGATTCTTCATTTTTCTGGAATGAAATGAAAACAGTTAGTATCTCTCAGGTCTTCTGGGACATAATTGTCTGTCCTTTCCCTCTCCTGCCTGCTAATAACATGCATTAATCACTTCTATTCTTTTTCCAAAGGACAAGCTGCATTCTTGCATGAAAAGTTTAAGCCAAGGTTGTCTGATCTTTGCAAGCCTGTTCACCTAAGTCTTAACTGAAGCTGTAGGACTCCACAGAATGAAACCTCATGAGCTTCAAGTCAGCTTTTTGGATCGGGTCCTAATTGTGTATGCATGGACTGAAAATCTCACAGAATTAAAGAGAGAGCTGCTTGCTTAGCCATTTTTAGGTGCAATATGCAAAATGTGTCTGTGCAGAGACACGGGCTGAATCAAACCCCAGTCTGCATATGTAACTTTGAAGCTAAGCAGCTAGCTGAGTCTGTTATGAGTTGTTCATGTTGTTTACTAGCTTGCTTCTCTTACATCTTGCTTTAAATCACAAAACTGAGTAGTCTTGAGGCCAAAATGTTTACAATCTGATGTTTTTTTAGCTGCTGCGTAGCGATGTATAATATAATTAGCTATCAATTAGAAAGCTTGCCATGTTCTGTTCCCTTCTGTCAACTGCTTTCAGTTTAAATGTTGTGATGAGTTAAGATAAGCAAGGGCTGGATGCCCATAAAACTTTCAGCTGTGTATAAAAACACCTGCTGCAACCAGCAGCATTCAACTTGCCTCCTGATTTCCCCTGAAAAGCAAGACCGAACTGTAGCCCCTTGTTCAGGTCAAATGGTAAAGGTCTTGCTGGCTCAGTGGGACTGGTACTGATCTTAACCACAAATAACATAAGATTCTTAAGGGGTTTTTTGATATATCTGCTGCTCTGGACTGTGTATTAGCTGGCATCATGCTCTCCCAGTTTGGTGCTACTGCATAGTGTTTTGAAACAGGGAAAAAACCTGATCATTCTCCTAAGAGATTTGTAGAGCTGTATTTCAGTGCTTTTTGGCTTTACAGAAGTACCAGAAAAACAAGAAGAGGTCCATATGGAGAACAAGCTAGTGTTTTGGGGTAAAACAGGTATGTTCTGACTTCTTCACCTAAATCTTACTGACTTCAGAGTGAGCTGAACCTGCTTATAGCAGGTAAAGATTGATCCTGTATGTTGCCCTTGAAAGAGCTGGTGCTTCTCAGCTGCAGGCAAAAGTCAAGTCTCCAACAAACGGTAAGTTCTACCTACAATAAAAAAGCTTCAACCCAGTCCACACTTCAACATCTCCAAAGAGCATAAGAGCAAAGCAGTATGTTCTTCAAAACTAAACAATGTGTAAAAGACTGAAAAAAAGTAAGAAATTATTTGGCTTTTATTCTTTTTGGTTATGCTGGGTTCTAGCTTTTGCCTCTTCCTGGTTCTCTGCAGAAGTCCACAGCTATGGAACAGTCTGCACTAAAGACTCTGAATCTGGATGCCACCACTGCAGGTAAAAAAACCCCATGTAAATTAGCAGGACTTTTCAGGATCCTCCTTTTGAGTGTTGCATTTGTGTGTCTTCATTTAAGTGTGGTTTTGCATTTATGCTTCAAATGGGAGGATGAGCAAACACCTTGTTGCCATATTGTTAATGAAAACACTTAGCAAACTAAGATCTAACCACTGCAAGCAGTTCCTGTTCCAGATGCCACAGTATAAATGGGGCTCTGGGAAAACAGGGCAATGTCTCCAGAGTGGCAATAGATTTGTTTCCACCAATTAAAGGCAGACATCTACTTGGAGGATAATAACCTGGGAAAGCTAAAAGCAATGGAAACCACTGTTTCTGTGGACATGGGTTTTTAGTCTTTGATCTCTAGACTAATCTACAAGGACTGTCCCTTTTTAAAAGCTGCTTCCTTGGTGACAGTACCTGGCTTATCCCATAGAATTCAGGACAAGTTACCTGCAGATCCTCTCACCACACATGAAAGCAAGGCAGTATTGCTGCAGTCTACTCCCTCAACCAAACAGAAACGTTTTGGTTACCATATGCTATGGACTAGGTGCTATGTTGGTACTGAAGAGCATAGTCACATTTCTCCATCCTCAAGAACAGCTTAAAACTCCCAAATGAAAAAGAATTCCTTTGTCTCAGGGCTACTAGTAATCCCTAAAGCATAA
Organism: Galbula dea; assembly: GCA_013399015.1. Classification (NCBI taxonomy): domain Eukaryota; kingdom Metazoa; phylum Chordata; class Aves; order Piciformes; family Galbulidae; genus Galbula; species Galbula dea. The sequence goes on along the minus strand of VWZX01006232.1, from coordinate 87,881 downwards.
CTGCAGTGTAAGGGGTTTTTCCATGAACAGCCTCCAGTATTCCCTGGTGATCCAGGGAGCTGGACATTCCCAGTTCCATACAAACCTGACTCTGTGCCAAGCAGCACCCAGGGGGTAACCCAGGCCTTTGGAACAAAGGCTGACTGCTATCACTGCATAAGCAACCTGAGGTATGGTGACTCCACAATAAATCAAGACAAAGGCTGTTAATTGTAGCATCCAGGTGAACAAGTTTATGCTCAGTTCAGTGGTAAGTGGCCCATGCTGATAGCAAATGGCAAAGCTGGTAATTCCAACAGCCAGGAAATACCCTGTAGAGACAGAAAAGAAGGACATGGAGGAAAAGACCCAAACTACTCCTACAAATTTCATTAGCTTGGTTCACAGAGCTTACAAGTGCTGTTCCTTGTGTTGTCTTACAGATAGCTGCAGGATGTTGTATCTGCTTTCTGTTTCAGAAGTGTGCAGAGGGGTCATGAGGTGATCTCTGAACAGCCTGCAGCTAATGCTAAGAGCTGCAGATGAATTCTCCCTGTGCAAGACCACCGAGGCAGGTGCCAGGTCAGTAGATTTGTCAGCCCCTGCAGCCACATCCAGTTTGCAGTTTATGTATCCAGCAACAGACAAACCAGTGGAGCTGCTCTTTTGCTGTTACAGGGCAGGTAGGTAATGGCAAATCAGTGAACATAACACAGGAAAGATATGCTCTTCAAGCTGTTACTGGCCCACTATGTCAAACTCCTTATTCAGTCACAGAATCATTAAGGTTGGAAAAGACCTCTGAGATCACCGAGTCCAACAGTTAACCTAACACTGCCAAATCACCCCAAAACCACCTCCCTCAGCACCACATCTCCATGTCTTTTCAATCCTCCCAGAGCTGATGACTCCACTACTGCCCTGGGCAGCCTATAGGAGAATAAATTGTTCCTAATGTCCAACCTAAACCTCTCCTGGTGCAACTTGAGGCCCTTTCCTCTCACGCTGTCACTTGGGAGAACAGCAAAAACCTAATGGTACAATGTGAGTAAACACTCATTTGAGTGGATTAGGAACTCTGGAATATTCCATGGTCTATGGCTTAGGAGAAAAAAAAAGTGTTCCATAAATGATGAACTTGGATTTTGGTTTTTCTGGGCAGGTTGTCATTGAAGAACTAAATGAACCCAAAATCTGCAGCCCAGTTTTGGATCATTTTCTTACCTAACAAGTAGTATCTGTGTTCAGACCACAACCACTGCACATTCTCTTTGAAGTAATACATAAAATAGAGGGAGGACATCCAGCAGCCACTCATTAAGATCCAGAAGGTACTGTGCTGGAAATAATAATAAAGAAAAAAAAAAACTTTTAAACCCCCAAACTTTAAAAAATAAAACCCAATCAAGTCAGAATTGGGACCAATGTGTGCAAGGCAACTCACAGGCAAACCCAGATGTGGTACAGGGCTTATCCTCTATGTTAGTCTTGCTCTGCACACTGCAACTAAACAGTATCAATTCTCAGGGGAGCAACTGCATCACTCTGTGTGTGTGTGTGATGGTATAAACCTATTGCAGTGTGTTCCCAGGGAGCAGATCTCAGCAATATTGTAGGAATGCACTTCTTAAAAGCAAAGGAAAAATTCACATCTGCCTTGCAATGAACTAACTGTCTCTGGTGAAGGGAAGAGAATCTCCCCCCAGTTGCCACAAACTATATTTTGGTTTAGATTGATAGATCCAAAAGTAAGCTTAGCTCCAGTCCAGTAAAAATAATTTGTTTCAGAATAAATTCTTGTTGTAGATTGACAGTCTCCTGTTTAGCTTGTACTCAGGAGCAAGCTAAGTACAACTTGATTCTGACCTAATCACATTTACTTGATGCAAGCAATCCTGCAGTCATTTCAGTGCAGTTACCTGGCCACAACACCAGAGCAAGGTCAGAATCTGGCTCTGTACTCTTCACTTCCTATATTATGATGTTGATGCTTATGATTATTTTGTTTTATAAATGCAGATTTACCCTTGGAATAAACCTTTTAAATGTCAACAGGACAAAGACTAGCAGAGCAAGGACACCCAGAATTATTCCAGAAAGGTAAAAAACCTTGGTACTCCTGTAAGAGAACAAGAGAAGAATATGGTGAGAAGTGTAATTTGGAATTGCTTAAGATACCACCATGTGTCAAAATAGCAGTGATCTTCACTAAGAACTTAACAGAGCCCTAAGCTAGAGTTGTAGTTACATGGTTAACAGGCCCAGAAGATCTGTGTAAGGAAAAAATCCCAACAGATTCCCTCTAGGTGACTACAATCATAGAATGATCCCAAGGATCATGGAGTCCAGGTCCTGTCTGTGCACAGGACAACCCCAAAAATCACAGCATGTATCTAAGAGCATTGTCCAGATGCTTCCTGAATTCTGGCAGGCTAGAGTTCTCTCATTAGAGCTGTCAGTGGGGGTTTTTTAAAGCTCACACTACTTCTGAGTTCACTGACCTTTGAGTTTCTAATAATTTAGTTTCCTTTTATGTACCAATATGGTTCTGTACTGCAAGAAAAGTTGTGTTTTAATGTAAAATGTAAACCCCTCAAGGTTCTTTTTCTAAGCTTATGCCTTTATAAACCCTGACTGTTTTATTCAGAGTTAACTCTACACAATCCATTGCTGCTCTGCTTGTTTTAGAGCTGCCTCCTAATGATTTATGACTCAGTTTGGTTTGAACTCACAGGACAGGTGTTTATGTGCACTATTACATGCTATGCAAAATGTGCCTCAGTAGAACAATGGGGAAAGCCTGGCACAAAGGTGGAGGCAGAGGAGGTCCCAGTTGACCTCACCCTAAGCACTTCTTGCTGCAGGAAGGCATCATTTAGCATTCAGCCAACCTCAGTGGCCTACAAAGGGAAAGGGAATTTTTCTGAGCCCACATAATTGCTCTCTGAGGATTGTCTTGGTGTTGCCCAGTGCAGGAAGCACAAGATCCTGTGAAGATACAAGAACCCTAATGCAGCTAAGTGATTGATGAGAGTGCAGCACAGACAGAAGTTTTAAACACATGTTCAGTTTCCTTTTCACTTTCCCAGAGAACCACCTCTCCACCTTAGAAAACAGGCCAAAGATGCAGAGGCTTTGGGAAAGGGCAAAAGCAGCAGCTGCTACTCACCTGCTCAAGCTGCTGGCAAAATGGAACAGCAAAATTCCAGCTACAAACAAGAACAAGAGCTTTCCATCTAGCACTGGGGAGAAAGAAGAATAAAAATGGACTGGAGGCTAATTCAAGCTGAAATGCTGATTACATAAAATATCAACAGCAAAGCCCCAAGCATCTGCACAAGTGATCACAGACTGTTAGGAGCTGGAATGGTGCACTCCATAACAGTGGCAAGACCAAGCTCAACCAAAAGCTTTTGTACTTACTTTCTCGTTTCACACTCACTGTGTATGGTTTGGTTTTGCTGAAGGGCTGTATTTTGAAACAAATATCCTCTCCATATTCTTTGATGCTTATGGAAGTTTCTCTAGATGTCTGTGGTTTCCAGAAGATCTGAACAGCACATGCAGCAAACTCAAACACAGTTTCTGAATTACGACAGTTGCTTGCTTCTGACAGAGGCTCAAACCTGAACATTTCTGTGCTCTTAACTTCTACCTAGAAACAAAACAGCAGAAGGAACTCAGAGTTACTGGGTTGGGTGTTCTGAGGTATGTAGCATATAAACCATACATGTGATAATGAAAACCAGTAGAGAGAGCTTGAGACTAAAAAAGCTAGTGCAATTCTCTGTTGTTTAATATGGGTTATTAATACTGTACAAAGATTAATTTTTAGGCCTTACAAAGTGATTCAGAGAACTCAATGTCAGCTGAGTTCTAGGGGGTGGTTCAGTGGCTTGGGTTTTACCATGACACTTGTCCCCACCCAGTTTTCTACCAAAACCAGTAATACTTTGACCACACTTTCTTTTGTGGATGTTCATATGCTTCTCCATTCCCCTCCTGAACTGTAAGACATTGGACATGCTTTTCTTGTAGTTAATAATGCAGCCTTCATCTTGGGGACAGAAGAGGGATGAAAGATATTGTAGCCAGAAATTTAAATATAAGCACACTCCTGTTGGGTGTTTTGGGGTTTCTTGCTAGTTCCTAGCATCCTCCCCCACCAAAGTGGTAAAAGATCTTGTTGACCTTCTAAGAGAGGATGATCTTCCTGAAGACTGTGATTCATTGTGAGCTTTTCATCTGGGCCTCTGAGACAACAAAAAGCCATCTACAAAATAGTGATGTGATAGCAGACATCACGTCAGCAAGCAATTTGTTGTGGGAACAATCTGGACTTCCTGCTTCAAAGCATTTATTCTAGGAAAACTTGTGTGACTGCTGGAGGGTTTCAGCACCTGAACTCTTGCTACCATTCACAGAGACATCTGCAGAATGTTCCTAAGGAAAACAGTCTTGGGAACAAACAAAAAGATGTTCCAGTTCCTTCTACCTGAGAGAAAATTCCTCCAAGAGAGATGAGGTAAAACTTTTTCTTCCCTTGCCTTGAGACATACTTCCCAAAGGGGTTAAAAAAGAAACCACACAGATAGGCAGCTTGTTCCAATAGCTATTACTGCTTTCACTCTTGAATGTGTTTTTATATTGTCTTGAGCTAATCTCTAACCATGTTTCTTGTAAGATCATTGAATCATGAAGGTTGGAAAAGACTTCTGGAGATCCTCAAGTGCAACCCTCGACCCAACACCACCCCACTCACTAACCTGTGTCTGTAAGTGCCATGTCTACATGTTTTTAAAACACTTCTAGGACTGGTGACCACCACTGCCCTGGGAAGCCTTCTTCAGTGCTTAACCACTCTTGCAGGGAAAACATTTTTTATCTAAGAGCCAACCTGAACCTCCCCTGGCACAACTTGAGGCCATTTCCTCTTCTCCTATCACTAGTCACCTGGGAGAAGAGACCAACCTCCACCTTGCTCCAACCTCCTTTCAGGTACTTGTAGAGAGTGAGGAGGCCTCCCCTGAGCCTCCTCTTCTCCAGGCTAAATAACCCCAGCTCTTTCAGCTGCTCCTCAACAGGCTTGTGCTCGGGTAGCATTGTTACCCTTCTTTTGGACATGTTCCAGCACTTTAATGTCTTTTAATCTCTTTCTTGTAGTGAGATGACCCTCTGTTACTCAGAAAAACTGAAATGCACTGCCACTGCTGCTTTTTCATTAGTCACAATCTAAAAATGCACCTCTGGTTCCTATCCTGTGGCCTGCTGCGTGACAGCGAGTGAGTCACAGAGCTGCATCTATTCCCAGACTGAAGTTTTCCAAAGGCATTTGGGTGATAAGCAAAACCATTTCTTGCAGAGCTTAGCAGTGATCCATCAGCAGAAAAAAAACATGCAACAAAATAGTACACAACACTAAGATCCTGTTTGTGTGGCATCATGCTGCCAAGCCTGATTGCCAGCTGACAAAGAGAGACCAAACCTCACTGCATCTGAACTGGGAGGATCACAATGCTGTGATCACCATCTTATCCTGGTCCTACCTAGACACCACTCCAACTACTAATTCCACAGAGATAGTACTTTGCTCCTGCTCTCTGATGACACCTTTTGCTGGCAGCAGGTCAGGTGGAATGTCTTGCCCACCTGAATGCTCCCTAAAACAGCCTCTTACCTGAAGAGTTGACCAGACATACTGTAAGCGCACGGTTCTGTTTTGTACATAGCAGTAGCAGGCTTCATCCTGGTTCTGGATGACATCCATTTCTTGCAGGAAGCTACAGTTTCTACCTGGGGAGAGAGGGGAAAGAAAAGTGAATTTTAAGCATTTACCAAATACAAAGGTTTCATTTTCCTCCATTTTATTGTTGGATGTGCTGAGGGAATCCCATGCAATTTGCAGCTATCAGATGTAATGAAGTCATTTAGGATCCAGAGCAAACTGCAACACCTTTGGGATAAAAAAGAAAGAATTGAGGGTGGTATTTTTGAACAACAACAACAAAAAAAGGGATCCATAAAAGCTTGGCTTTGGTTTTGATGGCACTGGAATAGGGCCTCTGGGCCAAATTCTTCCCTGCTGGCACGAGTGGGTGTAACTCCACCAGAGTCAATGCTTATACCAATGGGGAATGCAACTGTGGGAGTCTGAGCAGGTAAACAGGCTCCTGTCTTAAAATAGTCATTGAGCACATGACAGGGCTGCTGGTGGCAGGAATCACACTCCTCTCTCTCAGAAATGTTTTCTGATCTTAAGCAACACTCTTCTTCTTTGGAAAACAAAATTTCCTGACATAGTCCACGATAAGTGATAAGGTAACTGCACTGACTGCTTGCTGGAAGTCATTTTATTAGGGATGCTCCTTGGTCTAACTCTCCTGAAATGTTCAGGGAGCCCTTGTGATCTTCAGAATTATGAGGAGAAATGCACCTAAAAGATGTATGGAGCCAACTTTGAAGAATAACACACATTCCAATCTATATACATGGGTAAAATATACCCTACAGTGCATTACCACAGTGTTCCAGGAACATAATTAAAGAGAAGAATAAAGGAAATAATTACAGAGCTGAACAGAGGGAATCATCTGGCTCACTGAATAGAAAATGTAGGTCTGAGCCAAGCTCAGAAATAACTGCTAAAACACTATCACACACTCAGAAAAGCAAAATGAGCATGTGCAAAACAGTCTCAATCTGGACAAGAAGATACAGAGTGCAGGTAAAAACCTGCCCTGTCTCTGCAAGGAAGCTGAACTTAGGCTAAATTATTTTTTACCCAATTTAATTAAGCCAATGAAAAAAAATACCTGTGTGGATGTTCTTACATCTAACTTTATTAGGTGATTCCAGAATTAAAGCAACCAGAGATGATCCTGCTAAAGTAAATTGGTTGAAACTTAAAATTTGGGCATTTTTATGGTGAAAAATTAACTATCTGATTCATTTTCATCCACGGGAAATGGAATGGGAGGGAGCCCCACCCTTCAGACAAGGGCTGGCTCTACCGTTTGACAGGCACTTCCACAGAAGTCATCAGATGAAGCTACAAAAGAATCTTTTGTCTCTGAGGCCTTGCCAAACGACACAGCAAGCAGGTGAGGCCGGGCACTACCCATGTCAAAGACCAAGATAATCCAGCAATAGGAAATGGCAATACCCTAGGCAGGACCTGCCCACACCTTCCCTGCAGGGTGTGTTAGGGTGCTCTGCCACTACAGATAAAACTATCCATCCACATCAGAAACCATGTCCTTTACAGGCAACACAAGCAAATATGTTCTTACCCCCCCTGAACTTTAAGGCATTTCCTTGACAAAAACAAGGTGCTGCAAAGATGACATTTGATGTCTGCATGACACAGATCTAGAGTGAAGCAATTAGGTTCCAAAAGGAAAGATAGATAGATGTGGGATGGAGAAGGATTTTACCTACTGTAAAGGTACACAGAGAGGGCAACTCTCAAGTTTTAAGATTATCAGCAGCAGAAAGAATCAGCGTGTAGAATCTGGTAGATGCCCAAGACTTGGGAACATCAGGGCAAAGGGAAAGCAGTTTCTTGAGGTACATTATCACTACTGCAGCTGAGAGTAACCTTTAGGGTTTCCACTGCCTTGGTTAGTAATAGCAATCTGCACCCAATTCTCCTGAACAAGCCTTACGAAAGCCAGGAGTGACACAGGCTGTAAGTCAGGCAGAATCATTAAGGTTGCGAGAGACAGAGAAGATCAAGTTCAACCATCAACCCATTACTACCATGCCACTAAACCATGTCCCTAAGCACCACACCTACACGTTTTTTAAACCCCTCCAGGGACGGTGACTCCATCACTGCCCTGGGTAGCCTGTGCCACTGCCTAACAACCCTTTCAGTGAAGGGATTTTTCCAAATATCCAGTCTAAAGCTCCCCTGGTGCAACTTGAGGCCATCTCCTCCCGTCCTCTCCGTGGCCAGTTCCCCAGCCCACTGAAACGCCTGAGAGGAACTTGGTGCCTCTTTGTTCATGTTACGTCCCCCAGGCCAGTCCCCGGCGCCTAGATCTGCCTGTCCCACCAGGCACCACGCTGAGTAATTCCTGTGGGAAGTAAACCGAGATACGAGACAAGCAAAAGAAACCACCAAAGCGCCTCAGCGCCGCGTCTGGCCCCTGAAAGGCCGGTAGGTGCCGAGAGGAAGGCGGCCAAGGCAGCGCCATTTTGGCTCGCGCTGGGGCGATGGAGGCTGAAGGAAACCTGAGGAGGAGAGGTTGTTCTCCAGGGGACGAGGTGGGGAAGAAGCCCGTCCCATGCTGCGACCACCCGCGCAGGCAAAAGAAACACCATAACCACCACCACCACCCTCTCTAGGACTGCCGCTCCGCCTCGCCCCGCCCGCGGTCTGCTCCGCTGGCTCCGCGCAGGCCCCTCGGGGGCGGGAAAGGACAAGGCAGTACCTGCTGATGGCGCCTCCCCGCTGGCCCCGGCCAGCGTCAGGAGCAGTATTCCCAACTTCAGCCTCAGCTCTGGTCCAAGCCGGGCCCGGGGGCACTGGCAGCGGCAACGCGGCCGCACCGGCCTCATGTGGCGGTGGCTGCCTCCGGTCTCACCCCGAACGGCCGCGGCGAGGGCGGGCCGGGCGCGGGGAAGGGGCGGTGCGGCCTCCGCTCCCCTGCCGCCCTTCTCCCCCCACCCATCCCTCACAGTGAGGGGGACTGGGCCAGGGTATCACTCCGATTTGGCTTGAAAGCAGGTGTGGGGAGCAGGCCGGAGCTCCGGGCTCGGGCTGTGGCCTGTGTGAGGATAGAGGTGGTCCTGCTGCATCGCTTCTGGGGTGTTCCGGGGCTTCCTGCCTTGTCTTTTGGGGCTTTAGCGGAGTTCAGAGGGGAAAGAAAAACTGTGGGAATGTAACAGCTCAGCAAAAAGGTTTCCTTGGGCTGCGGTCCCACCGCTGCCTGGTTGACTGAAAATGTTGGCTGCCCTTGATGGTGAAGCTCTAAATTTGTCCAAACCTAAAGGCTCACGTGAAGAGCTTGTGATGCTTCCAAACCTCAACCACCAAGTCAGGCACTTCAGCTGAACAGAAACAGGTAATACTTGCTTCCTCATGCACCCTGTTCCCAAGTCCTGTGTCCAGAGAAGGGCAAGGAAGCTGGGGAAAGGTGTAGGGTGCAAGTCTCTTGAGGAGCAGCTGGGGGAACAAGGGGTTGTTTAGTCTGGAGAAGAGGAGGCTCAGGGGAGACCTCGCTCTCTTACAAGTATTTGAAAGGAGGTTGGAGTGAGGTGAGCTTGGTCTCCCTGATAACAAGTGACAGGATGAAAGGAAAGGGCCTCAAGTTGTGCCAGAGGAGGTTTAGATTGGACATTTGGAAAAATTTTTCCCTGAAAGGGTTGTCAAAACTCTGGAACAGTTTGCCCAGGGCGGTGGTGGAGTCATCATCCCTGGAGGTGTTCAGAAGAGATGTAACTGTGGCGCTTAGAGACATGGTTTAGTGGTGACTTGGCAGTGTTAGGTTTATGTTTGGACTCGATGATCTTAGAGGTCTTTCCAACATTTATGATTCTATGATTTTGGGATTCTCAGATTCCCTTACCCAGCCTGAGGCAAAGGCCAGGGCAGCTCCCCAGCGTGCCTGCAACTAGCCACGGTTGAGTCAGCCACTGAACAACGTGCGTTAATCAGACCCTCTGCCCACCCAAAGGAGCTCTCTGGATCAAATGTTATTAGATGCTTCGATGGAGGTGAATATCCACAGCTTTTCTGCATGTCCTAGGCAGCCACAAGAAGAGCCTGGAGCTGTACACATCGTTTCCCCCTCAGCGCTGTGAAGGCACAAGGTAGGTCCAACTCAGCTCAGTCCCTGCTTACTCGTTGCTGTCGTTGTATATCACTGATGAGTCACAGTCAGCAGTCAGGGGTGGAAAGGGCTGGAGGTTTTTCTATGAAAATCAATAAACACAGTTTTTCCAAGGCATTCTGGCATCACCAACATCTATTTTTATACAGAGCCCCACATTTGGCCTTTCCAACCTACTTGCTTGGCTACAACGCAGTTCTTTGCCTCGTTCTTATATCCATGCTGTTTCTCTGCATGAAGATTGCTTTGGGGTTTATTTTTGATTGTTTAGGGCTAGATCCAGTTCCTGGGGTGTGCTAGGATGGGCTTTTTTAACACCTGAAAGGGGCTGCCCACTGCCTTGCACCTTGTCTCAGCGCTTCTCTCTGCAGGGTGTGGGCGGTGTGGGGCTGCAGCTCTCCTCTCCTCGCCTCCTACGCCCGCTCAGCGCTGGCTGGGCTCACATCTAGCTGTGGATGATTCCTTTCAAGTACTGAGCAAGTGGAGAATAAGGGCAAAACTGGTTGGGATTTGATAGCCTGTGCAACATCTGAGAAAGTTCAGTCTCTAAAGGAAACAGCGCTTGATTTATGTCTTTATTTGTCCTTATGTAATTTGGGTGTTGTCTTTACATAACTTTTTCAGGCACCTTGTCTAGCACACGTGGTGAGGAAAGAAATGCTGGATGTTGTCCTTACCTGCTTTCCTGATAAACCCTTAGAAATGTGCTACCTCTCAGCTGTGTGTCTAAACAGCAAGGCACAATCATAGCCAAGTGATTAGAGGAATCCCTTTCACGTTTTCAATTTGCAGTATTTTTTTTGGTTATGCTAACCTTCTTGACAGTGTTTTTGCTGGGAAAGGAGACACTCACTTTCCCTCCTCACTTGTATTTTTCATTCCTAGAGCTCTTTGCTCTTCACTGCTAATTAACTTTCAATAACTGTCGTAGGGTTGCAGTCAGTCAGCATGATTCAGATGGAAAATGTAGCTTTAGGGGACTGCACTCTGTCAAAAACGATTGGAAACCTTTGCCTGATTTCTGAGGAGAACTTACTCACTCAAGCAGGATACAGCAGCTCTTAGGCAGTGTTCTGCCCCAGTGAGAAATCCTTAATAAAAGAGACTCGGTGCTTTCACTATAGCCCTCCTTGCAGGGTGACTCTGAGTAATTATGCAGTGTTTTCCTTACTTCCCCCTTTGTTTGTTTGGTTTTTTGACTTCTTAAATGCTGGCTTTTCTTAGGCCAAAGCCTAGGTTCTGGGCTTAAAGGAGGAATTTGGAACTGTTTGCTAACAAATACAATTAAAAACGGGGAGGGGGGGAAAGGGGGAGGTCTCTTATGGGTGCAGCTCAGCTTGTGGGTCCCATTCCTAGGATACAGCCTGCAGGACTCTCAAGCTCTATGCTTTCAACAGATTGCCATTTTAGTAATTGGGAAGGTGACAGGTGAGCAGTGCAGAGCCACATGCCCAGTGGGCACTTCCCTCTCAGGCTTTTGGAGCTCTGGGTGGTGCCACCCAATACTGTCTGGCCCCTGAAATGTTCCTTAATATCATCCACAGTGCCCTTGTCTAGCTGCTTAAGAGCTGATGGCAACATGAGATGTAATACCAAATCCTCTTTGTGCTGCTGAATCCTTTTGCTTCCTAGCTCCTCACTCCTGATAAAGGCACTCATGGGGAGGTCCTCTGTGCTCCTCAAAGCCTCACCTACCTTGGGCCCTAGTGCTGGTGGAGACAGCCCTTCTCCCCTGCAGCATCTCCAAGCCCAAGCTGGGGACTTCAAGGCATTTGGGGTCCCATTTCCCACCCTGCAAATTGATGCTTCTTACCCCCTTGCAGTCTACTGTTTACTTTCTACCTGGAGCTCACAGAGGCTTTCAATTTCTAGGTGTGCCAGTAAAATAATCCCTGGATGACTAAGGATGCTTCCTCTGTTTTATTTGATTGTTTTTTCTCACCTTTTGCTCTCCCTTCCCCCACCCACCATCAGCAGTGGGGATCAGTTGGTTGCAGAGTTTCAGGGGGGTTGATCTTCCTTTGGCCAGCCCCAAGGAGATGAGGCTTTGTTGAAGCCCTGGTACTTTTGCTGTCTTAGAGCTGGCAGGTGGGTGTTGGATTGTGTCATTTGTAGGAGGTGAACGTCAAAGGAAGTGGGATCAAGTACTGGAGGAGCTTTGGAAGCCAGGTACTTAATATTTGGTTTCTTGGAGAAGCAAGAGGAAAAGAAAAATAGCAGCCTTTGTGTCTTTAGCTTTCCCATGGAATCAGAATGACACAGTACCTGTAGATGCTTAAGCACAGTTTGGGGTTTGTTTTTGTTGTTGTGGGTTTTTGGGTTTTTTTTTTTTTGCCTTGATTTATTGAGAATGGAGAGCTACTGTATTTCCCTGGAAATAGTTGCACCTGTTTTGGTGGATTCTGTGGAATGTTTATGCCAGGAAGACAAATAATTCATGTTCTGTAAGTGCCTTTGCAAATAATGTGATTTATTATCAGGTTCATTATGTTGTCTTTTTATTTGATGGAAAATGGTTTCTTAGAGTTAAAATTAGACCAGAGAGCCATTTGAGACTATTTTGTTCATCTCCAAATGTTGGTTGGTTGTTTTTTTTTTCAGGAGTGCATTAGTCTGAAGCATTTCACAGGCAAAATACTGAGTTATTTTGGAGGGGGGGGGTAAAGAAAAATGATCTATAAAAGAGAAGTAGAGCTACTTATTTTTACAGTAGTTTTATGGTAATCACTATTTTATTTGACATGTCTAGATACAGAGTGAGAGACTGCTCTACTAGGAGGATTTATTTCTCTTCTTTTAAAGGTTACCTGTGTGTTATCTTCTGAAGTAGGTAAAAGGACTGTGTTGTCATGCTGGTTTTTTTTTTCTTAAACCTTTGCCTGTTTAATCTAAGAACAAGAGACTTAACTCTGGTCCATGCTTTGGAAAGCTGCTGTGCCATAACACATGAGCTTGAGTACTGGGTGCAGATTTGGGCACCATGATATAAGGAGGATATTAAGTTGTTGGAGAGTGTCTGGAGGAGGCCATGAAGATGGTGAAGGGTCTAGAGGCGAAGTTGTATGAGGAGCAGCTGAAGTCACTTGGTTTGTTCAGCCTGGAGAAGAAAAGACTGAGGGGAGATCTCATTGTGGTCTACAGCTTCCTCATGAGGGGAAGTGGAGGGGCAGGAGCTGATCTCTTCTCTCTGGTGACCAGTGACAGGACCCAAGGGAATGGCATGAAGCTGTGCCAGGGGAGAGATAGGTTGGATATTAGGAATGGTGGAGCACTGGAACAGGCTCCACAGGGAAGCAGTCACAGCATCAAGACTGACAGAGTTGAAGAGCAATGGACAGTGCTCTTAGACACATGGTGTGATTTTTGGGGTTGTCCTGTGCATAGGCAGGAGTTGGACTCAATGATCCTTGTGGATCCCTTCCAACTCCAGACATTCTGTGATTCTCTGGTGTTGTGTCACTGGCAAGGGCCAGGTGTGGCTGAGGCAGCTGCAGTCTGACCTTCTGAATAAAGCAACTTTTCCCTTCTGGTATGGCTTCCAGTTTACACAACTCTCTTGGCATTTAACCCTCTGCTCATTTTCCCTTTGCTGTCAAAGGGACCTGGGGGTCAGGAGGAAGCAAAGCTCAGTCAGCTGCTGGTGAAGTGTTCCCAGGAGGATGTGTCTGGTTGTTGGAAACACACTCCCTCCCTCTGGCTTCACCAAAGTATTCTGGTATAAATTCATTGATCTCATGGATATTACTCTTGATTTACACAACAGCAAGTTAAGTAGCAGTGGGCCTTAAATATTTACTTGGTTTATTTTTGGCATGCCAATTGCAGCTATTTATGTAGCAAGGAAGCAGTGATACAGATCTGACTGGATTCCTCCTTCGCTTTTTTAGTTTAATTTGGGTTTTGGTTTTTTTTTTTACCATGAGCTCTAATTTATGCTGGTAAATTTGCCCTGATTACTGTGTTATAGAGCTCATTTTTAAAGGGCCTCTTAAGTCTCCTTTTGAAGGGATCTTGTTACTTAGTTAAAGGAGGCCTGATGCAGCCTAAGAGGAGCTGGGAGGTTGCCTTGTGGTGCTGTGCAGGCACTAATGCCTTACATGGCTTTATCTGTGGGAAGAGGTCCCAAAATTGTGAGGAGACTCCATGGTGGAGCAAACAGTTTGCAAGGAGCTGGTACTCTTTATTGACATCTAGTACCATGAACAGATGGTTGGTTATTTGCTTGCTAATAAAGTATATTCTCCTATGAGAGGATTTTGTTGGATGTAGAACAGGCAGATGGTGCTACTGGTGTGAGGGAGCCCCCTTCTAGGCCAGTGTGGCAAGGAAGGACATTCCCTCCTAAAAGACTTGTGAAGGGTAAATGATGGGATGAGGTTCAACAAGGCCAAGTGCTGGCTCCTGCACTTGAGTCACAACAACTCCATGCAATGCTCCAGGCTTAGAGCAGAGTGGCTGGAAAGCTGCCCAGTGGAAAAGGACCTGAGGGTGCTGGTCAACAGCAGCTGAAGATGAGCTAGTAGCATGCCCAGGTGGCCAAGAAGGCCAACAGCATCCTGGGTTGGATCAGCACTAGTGTGGCCAGCAGGACTAGAGCAGGGATTATCCTCCTGGACTGGGCACTGGAGAGGTCACACCTGGAATCCTGGCTTCAGTTTTGGGCTAGCAATAGGACAAGAGGAAATGGCCTCAAGTTTCACCAGGAGAGTTCAGGTTGGCTGTTAGGAAAAATGTCTTCCCTGCAAGAGTGGTTAGGCCTTGGCCCAGGGCAGTGCTGGAGCCTGGAGGCTCCATCCCTGGAGGGATTCAAACCCCATGTAGGTGTGGTGCTTGGTGACGTGATCTAGTGGCATGGGGGTGTTGAGTCAACAGTTGGACTTGATGTCTTAGAGGTCTTTTGCAACCTTAATGATTCAATGATTCTAACTAGGCTGATGGATGGAGATGCTGGAAAGTAGCATGTGGTTGTACATGCTGGCTCAGAAACCAGCACTTCTGGCTCTTAGGCCACTGGATTTTCTGTGGCTTAGCTTTAGTAGTTAGAAAATCTATTGTCTTTTGATTCCAGATGGCCTGTGGTAAATAGATTGGTGATCCTAGCCCAGGCTTTAGCTGGCAAAGAACCACATCACAGAAGCCAGGCCCTACCATGAATATTAGCATCCTGACTGATAGTCTCAAACATGTTGCCAGGACTTCACTGGCAGCTGAACAGCCCTGACCACTTACAGAGAGGCAGGTCATCACCTTGTAGGACCAGTTTTGTTGCTGCATCCCTCCTGTGAAGAAACAGAGGATTCACCTGCTGCCATGAACTGAAACCCATCATTCCATATTTGATCTAAAAACATCATTCCATATTTGATCTAAAAACATCACTCCATATTAGTTACAAAAAACAAACCTTGAGAACCTGGGAAAGAAAGAGAGCAAACAGATCAAGTCAGCCCCCCCTGGGTCTGCTGTAAGAAACCACAGGAGGTGGTTTTGTGAAGAGGCCACAGGAGCAATGGTTTGTTTATGAATAAATGTCTGTCTTGCACCTTCAGCTTGACATTCAGATGAACTGCTGTTCCTTTGTTAATGCATTTATGCAGTAGCCTTTAGCAGTTGTCCTGGGGTTTGATGAAACACTCTTGGAAGACTCAATTGCTAGCAGTGTTAAGCAGATGTGGAAAGAATGATTTTCTTTCCAGCAGTTCTTGAAATTAAATTTTAGCCCTGATGTGCTCAACTACCTTCATGGTTAATCTCTATATTGTCAGAGGAGCCTGTCAAGCTCTTTTAGATCAAAGGAAGCTGTTTCATATTAAGAAGGTTCTGATAGTGTCTTCCAATTACTTTGTAATCCCACTTCTGCATGAACACTGTTGCAGCTGCTGCTCTGCTATTACACTGGGCAGGGAAAATCAAGCCCTTTTGATCAGCCAGGTGTGGTTTTGGTAGGAACAAGCCAGTAACAAGAGTTAAACCAGCTCAAAACCTAGTCCTTCACCTTGATGCTCTTGAGCTTGAGTAATTTGTTAACAGCCAGCTGATTTATGGAAACCTTGTGAGGCTTCAAGTGAGAAAGTGCTCCCCAGGCCATTTGAAATGTCTGGTTTCCTGCTTTCAGACTGTGCTCCTCCTTCATTCTAAAGTTTCTATGCATCTCCAAGCAGGTTGCTTAATGACTGGTTTTTTTTTTTCCCCCCCTCATCAGCTCACAATTGTTTGACTGCTGCATTTTTCCTATCTAGATATAAACATGGGAGAGGCTAAGAAGTAAGTGCTATTGAATGATTAGGTAGAGATATGCCAGTGGCTGTGCTTGCTGCCTGGATTTCCATTTGTACATTACCCAGAGGCAGCTTTCCAGTCTCTTTCTCTGAAAGGAGCTCATTTACTTAAAGGGCTATCTTTTATAAAATACTGATAAGCAAGAGGTACTTGGTGCATGTGTGAATATCTAGGTAGGCAGACCCAGGATGTAGAGTCATTTTTGCCCCTGCTAGTCATAGTCACTCCTGCAAGCACTTGAGGAATGCAGGATGTGCCTCAAATAGGCCTTTACAAATATTCCCCTTTCCCAGCAGCTGTATTAGCTGCTGACAACAACAGGATTTTCCTGACAGTGGCTGCAGCAGAGCACAAATGCTTTTTGGGGGGATTTTTTTTCTCCCCCCTTTCATGCCAGCTGGAAAATAAAGGTAAAGACTTGCTGCTATACTGACACAGATGAAAGGTTAAACAAGCCTGGGCTCCTGTCTCTGGCAGTGGCCAGAAAAGCTTCAGGAGAGTCCAAGAACAAAACAAACATCAAGTAATACTTGTCCCCACTCCATCCTCCTTGCAAAGTAAGTGTTTCCAGCTCTGGCATCTATTCTAAGATAAGAAGGGATAACTTCAAGAAATGGGGTGATGAGGCAAGAGGCACTCTCTTCAAAGTACTAGCAGGGTTTACTTTTCTCATCTGGTGCCAAATGCAACAGAGGTACTTGCCCAATGCCTGTGTGATGGGACTTGTCCTGGTGCTTTACAGCATTGCACCTCACCTTGCTGCCTGTGTCCTGCTGCTCTGCTTCTGTTGGAATTAGTGGGGTTGCTCTCATGCTGAGGCTGCTGCTGAGCCTGTGTGAAAATCCTGCTGCTCCTGACTGGCTGCAGGGCACATCTCCACAACCTTGAAGAGCAGGAGAGCCCTGTCCACACCATTAGCAGGGCAAGCCCTTAGTGGGAGCTGTAATTTCTTCTTGGCTGGTGGAGGCTGGGGAAGGACATGCATGCTGCACAAGGAGACAGCCTGTTTTACAATACTGTGTCATTTATCACAGTGACCTGTGGCTTGACACCACCTTCTAAAAGCTAAGGTAGATGCTGGGCTGCTCCCTGTGGTTCCTGCTGTCTACTCATGACCAACCTTCTACCATGCTCTCATTTCCTCAGAGTGTGGAGCCATGGTCAGTCTGGTTATGAACCTGCTAAAGGTTGTGGCATCAGTACCTCCTGGTTCTGGCTCCTCTGAGGCACTGGCACCTGGCCAGTCCCACCTCAGGATTAGGCCTGCTGGACTATGCATGTGCTTACTGCAAGAAAGACAGGAGAGATGGAGACACAAGGGTGACTCCAGGTTGAAAGCCAAAACCTTTTCCATGAGGTGCCAGGTCTTTTAACTAGACAGTGATCTTCTGACCTTTCCAGTTGTAGAACATGGGTGTTAAAGCAGACATCTTTTATATGTCTGTCCATTTGAATGTCCAACAATCCCAGTTAATTGGAGAGGGAGTTTCTGACTTGGACTTTGTCTTTCACTCCTGAAAAAAAACCCTTTTTAAGCTTTTAATCTCCAAAGCAGCATTGTCTGGAACAATCAGTTTTTTGTCTGTGTCATTAAACCTCAAGTCTGAATTCCCAGACCTGTGTTTCCAAAGGAAAGCATCCATAGGCAGGTGTTACTTGCCAGCTGACTTGGACCTTTGGCAGTTCCTAGCTCCAAGCAAGCTTCCTTGGTGTGGAGATGCACTGCAGAACTGCTAAGCTGGCAAACACTCTTCCCTGCTTTAAAGAAGTTCCAAGTACCAAACACATCAGGGGATCCTGCCAGCTCCAGAAGCCAAACAGGCTGCAGTTTAAGGAGGTCAGAAACAACGTGGATGCACCTGGCAATGCTCATAAAGCACTTGAGCCTCATCACTGTTGCTCAAGGTGTCCAGCAGCTCTGCAAACATTGGAACAGTGTCTGAGCCAGACAGGTGTGGCTTCAGCAGCTTAGGTGCCCAAAGAAACTCAGCAGGCTAAAATCACACAGTCAATGCTTGTCTCTTCATTTGTTTCTTATATATGGGTCTGTAGTTCTTGTGTAGGGAGGGAAGATCCTGGCTCCTCCAGGTACCAGGATGCAGAAAGGAGAGGAATAAAAATGTCCATGGTTGTGTTCAAAGAGGGGGAGAACAGCAATGCCTGCCAGCATCAGGCTGGGAGAGGCTCAGAAACACCCTTCTAGCAGGTGGGTGAACACTGCCTGTAGCACAGCTCTGCCTCTGCCCTTCCCAACCACCCTGCCCACCATCAGCAGCAGCATCCTCTAGTCCAAAATGCCCATGGTCTCTGATCTTGCATGGCTGTGGGATGCCTTTAGAAGAGAGTTCACTTTGGAGAAAGACAAAGTGCTGCCATTTACTGAGAATTAGATACTTGTAAAATGTCTCTAAGTGACCAAAACTTGCAATGCTCAAAGTCATTGGAGTGGAAATATTTACCCTTGCTGGGTTTATTTCCTAGCTGTGGGGACAAGCTGGGTGTTATATTAGTTTCTTTGGCTGTGAGTCATAGCACCACAGCCTTTAGAGAGAGACCATGGCTACATCCACTGCAGATGGAGGCTTCAGACCTTTGAAGAAGAACAGCAGAAATCAAGTGTTGTGAGGAGGTTACCTATCAGAGAGAAACTAGCAGGCAGGGGAAGTAGCAGCAGGGAGACTGAACAGGAGCAATGGCTACAGAGTTCCTCAGCCTCTTCCAGCAGAAGGGGAAGGACACATTTGGCTTCACTGCACTCCCTTTATTTGAAGGATCATTAACTGTTGAGCTTTGAAGCTTTGAACTGCTGAGTTTCTTCCCTACATGGCTAATGTGCAGTTAGGATGCTTAGCAAAGGAGCTGAGTGCTGAGATGTCCTACACCACTCAGGGCTTCCACTCTTCTGCTGCAGCAGGGACCAGTTTACAGCAGGCCTCTGCACCAGCTGCTGCTGCTTTTCCTCCCTCAGGAGAACTGCTGATGAGATTTCAATTGTTTTGGTGATTTTTTGATGCAGAGCAGTGATGCTGTAGATGCTGTGCTGGGTTTTTAAGTAGTATTTATTTCCAGGTACCCAGCCCAAGCCTCACCATGCATGGCCTGATGCTCCTCAGAAGCAGATGTTCTTTGGACAGAGTTTCTTGCTCCTGATGCTGCAATACACCATGTTGTTTCCAGTGCAAAGGCAACATTGCTTCTTTCTTTTCTCCTGGCATCCTCAGGAAAGAAAGTCTTCAGCTGCAGGCTGAAGTAGTTCCTCTTCTGTGGTAGCTGTGTGCTTTTGGTGTATTGGGAGCAGAACATCAGAGTGGAACAAAGCCTTCTGCTAAACTGCCTTTAGAAGTGTGCTTATTAGTAGTGCCCACATTTTTTAACAGCTATGGGAAAGGTGAACAACACCTTGGCACATGAGTTATTGCCCATTTAAGGCTTGGGCTTTTGCAACCTGTTCTTTGTAGTGTCCCAGCCTGAAATTGGGCTTTCTTCCACCATGGGTGGAAGATGAGTAAGCTGAGCCTAAAGAGTCTTGGCTCAGCTGCCAGCCCTCTCAAGCAAGGCTTGACTATGAAACTGTGAAGCTCAGGTGGCTAGAAATAGTGATTTCTTGCCTAAAGCTGGTATGTTCCCTGCCACAGAAACTGCATTAACTCCTTTAGTGACAGTTTGTAGCACAAATCCTGGCTGGTTAATTGGATTTAGCATGGCTATTGGGAACATAAATGTGTTTACAGATTTGTTGTGAAAGCTTTTTTTGTGTGTGTTTCTCATAGCAAGTCAACTTCCATGTGGTGCTATTATGTTCAAGATGTTCCCTGTAGCACTGGAATAATGTCAGATTATACTGCATGCTCATGGTGTTCTTCAGAAGGGCTTTAGCTAAGGAACAAGGCACCATGTCAGGGGGAGAAAGGGAGCTTGAGGCTTTCATGAAGGATGGCATGCAAAGCTTAAAACACTAGAAATTTTGTCCAGTCCTGCTGTCTTATTGTAGAGGAATATTTGTCTCTGCCTGCTGATATGGGAAACTTTTTTCCTATTAGCTTCCTTCCTGCTCCACCCAACTCTGCCAGAACAAAGTCCATCCACCTGCAGCCTTTTTGAAGCAAACACAGTGAGGGATTTCCAAGACAAGAGTCTAGGTGGGGAAAAAAATCCCAAAGAGATGCCTTTCATTTGGTTTGGAAGGTTTCTTAGTTTTCCTTTGGTTTGTCATCCCATATAGTTTGGCCTAGAAATGGGCAGCACGTTTGATGCAGTCTTGCAGGATCCCTGGGTGGAGCCTGCTCGTGTTCCCAGCCACGGTGCTGCTGCTGGCAGGGATGCTGTGGTGCAGGAACAGGAGCTACAGCAGACAGTGCTGCCCTAGGGATGAAGCTGGCCTCTCATGCACACTGTCAACTTTTTCCCTGCTCTCTCTCTCTCTTTTGTTTTTTCTCTTATCACCTTGGCCAACAATGCTTTTCAACAATGCAGTTTCCTGTCTGAGGGCAGTTCAGATATGACATGTCACATCTCCCTGATACTTTCATTTTGTAGCTATGACAAGTCTTCCTAGCACTTCTAAAAGAGACAGTTGTGATATGTTTCAGTCCTTGCTGAATGATAGTCAGAAACCCACGTTTGTTCTGAGACCCATTATTACTAATTGTTGTTATTTGTTAGCCTTGCAGAGGAGTTACTCAGAGCAGTGGCACAACAATCCTCCTCCCCACAGTAGGAAAGGTCACCATTTGGAGCCTGTAACCTATTATTCTCTGTGTTGGTCACAGGTTTCCTTTTTCAGAGTTGCACTGAAGGGCCATTTCCACAAGGAAAAACTTGTTTGCTGTGAGGGTGACAGAGCCCTGGCCCAGGCTGCCCAGAGAGGTTGTGGAGTCTGCTGCTGTGGAGAGATTCCAACCTCACCTGGAGGTGATCCTGGGCAACCTGCTGTGGGTGACCCTGCTTTAGCAGGGGGGAGTTGGACTAGATTAGACCCCTAGAGGTCTTTTCCAACCCATACCAGTCTGGGATTCTGGGCTTTTGGGATTCCAGGGACATGCCACTGCTCTCTTTAGTCTGTGCCCTCCTTACAATGCCTCTCTCTGTCCAAGGGGAAGCTGCTGAGCCCTTGGCTGAGGTTTTCAGTGCAGTCTGTGATGCAGGCATTTGAAAATTAGAAAGCTCAAAACTCCTCTTCCTGTGAGCAGAGAGATGGATGGAAAGATCAAAGAAGAGGGTGCACAACTTGAGAGGGGGTAGCGGGCTTTGGTGTCTTAGGAAGCAAACAGAAGATGGGCTTGGTGCCTGGGAAGCACAGAGCATCCCTGTTGGAACAGATAGAATGTCTGTGCTGCAAAAAATGCATTTAGAAAGGCAGGAGGAGTTTGCAGCTGTGCTTAGTCTGCCTTTCATCCAGGAGGTCCCAGCAATTACTTGCCTTTCTGTCCTCATCACTAATGAGATGAAAGAGTGGGAGAAAGGACTCCTAGAGATGGGAGCAAAGCAGAAAGGAAAAACCATGTGGCCATTGCTCACTAACAATAAAGGTGAAGGATCTCTGGCAGTCAGGTTTCTGGTGGCCCTCTGCAGATTCACACCAGCTGAGAATCTGGCCCCAGAAACTGAGAGGAGGGTAACTGTGTGTGCAAGCTTCAGGTAATATTTCTCATTGGCTTAGTAAACTCAGATCTGCTTTGCTGATTGAAAATTTGGCCTTGATTTTAAAGAGAAGGGGGAAAAAAAAAGAAGAAAAAAAGCCTGAAGCTCTGTGCAGGTATGTAAGCATGTCCCAAGAATGTAGAAACACACCTTTGTGGGCTCAGTCAGGTAGATACTTGCCAAATTTTCCCAAACACTTTGCATGTTTAGGAGAAAATCACTTTTCAAAAGCAGGAAGAATACCATCAATTAATGGAAGCTCAGGGTCCAGGCCATTTTACAGAATTCAGATTTTTTTGCTCTGCTTCAGTCTGGTTAGGAAGGCTGAAAGATGAGCCAGTTGCAAGTGTTTCACAAGACCCATGAGTCATGCAAAAAATCCTATCACATTTTTCCCCCCTGCTTGAAATCACAGAAGTTAGGGATGGTAAAAGAGCTATTAAATCACAGATAAAGAATGCTGCAGAAAGGCTTGGTGAAAATAAATCAGGAAAAAGCCCTAGTTTTCTTCCAGCTCCTAACTCCCCAGGCATGAATTCAATAGGTAAAGAGAAGTATCAGAGCTCTCCCTCACAAAGGAGTGGCGTGCAGTTGTATCCCTTGAAGAGCTGCTATTCCTTCTCTTGCTTTCTTTACTGCTCCAGGCAAACAAAGATTTTAATACCTCTCCTTTATCTAGCACAGTTAATTTCCCCACCCTTTACCAGCTCAACTTCTCCAGCAGGTATGTTGGGGGATGGTGGACCCAAGCTTTCATCTGCTCCCAAGTCTTCTGCTCCCAAAATTGCCCATTTGTGATCCCACGGAACCTGCTCCGTGCCTGGAGCGATTCGGGCAGGCAAGTGGGAGGTGACACCGTCCGTGTCCATGTGACTCTGCTCTCCCAGTGCTGCTCCTTCTGTGGTGTTAGAATACCTATAGCCCCTAGAGATTTTTATTACTAGACTAAATCCTGCCTGGAACTCATGCTGGGATCTGTGGGTAACTGCTAGGCTGGCCATTCAGGTTTGGTTTTCCCTACATTTATTTCTTATGCTCCTGTAACTGCTGAAATCTTTCTCCTTCTGGTTTCTTTTCCCTGAAATGTTGTGGTCAGATTTCCCAAATGCTGGGTTCCTTCTTAGCCAGGAATTTCTGAAGAAGGAATTGAAGGGAAGCATTAAGCAGGGGGTCTTATGTGACCATAAACCATAAGAGCATTTAATCAGAGGGCAAGCCTCAGGTTTTGTAGCAGTCACTGGTTTTGGAGCATGTATGGGAGGTCAGAAATGACTTTTGGCACAAATAAAAGTAAAATCAAATAATAAGAAAAATATGTCCCTTTTTTTGGCCAGTAGTTTTTGGAAAAAGCAACAAGGGGAAACAATTCTTTTTCATTGCTTACATGGTTTATATCTATATGATTAAACTGGCTTTTAGCTGAGGGGAAAATAGTGTAGTTCAGAGACTTTGCTTGTGGCACAGGGAGGAATAGTTCTGCTTCTCAACAGACCTGGAACATTCTCCCTGTTAAAGAGATTTCTGATGTCTTCTCCTTGCTCCTTTTTTTTCCAGACTCCCATTTTCACACTCTTTTTTTTTTCCTTTCCCACAGTCACTTTATCCTCTCTCTAACCAGTTCCTGCTGGAGAAAAGACAATGGAAAAACAAGAAAAGAAACCCAGATTTCTGTAAGTCATGAAGTTAGAATGGCACACAATGTTTTCAGTGACATCCCTCAAGAGCTAGCTTATTGCCACCAGCCAGACAACAGACATCAGGGAACCACAGCCCCTGGTCCTCAGCTACTGTGGTGGGCAGAAAGCTGACATGCTCTTCTTCTAGCATCTTCTGGTGGTTGATCTCTAGAGCCTTTGGGCTCAGCAACCTTTGGGCATTCATTTTCTTCCCTGCTTGCCACCACTGTATAGGATCTGCCAGCTGATCTTCCCTTTAGCAGGACATGTGAAGGGTCAATAACACCCTTGAAACCTCCTTCCATGTAAAATTAAACATGTCCTGCTTTCAGATGGTTACCAAATACCACACATTGTAGTGAACTGGGGTCCTGATTGACTGTAAAGTATCTTTCATGTATGTTAACTTAATGAGCTAGGTCTTGCAAGTGTTAAAAG
Source organism: Galbula dea (assembly GCA_013399015.1). Lineage (NCBI taxonomy): Eukaryota > Metazoa > Chordata > Aves > Piciformes > Galbulidae > Galbula > Galbula dea. The sequence continues at coordinate 64,033 of VWZX01006232.1, read as the reverse complement.
CAAGTCTCAATGTAGAAAAGGCTAAAAAATTTCATCTGCTGTCAAAAAAACATCTGATATGTCACATCCCTAGCTCTCTGTTTGTTGTGGAGTAAGACCAGAGCTACTTACCCCTGCTGCTGCAGGTAGTGAGTCTAGTGAGCAATTTTCATGTCTTGTACATTGAGGATGCTGATGTAAGACTTCTGAAAACAGGTACAAAGATGTCTTGTTTTAAACAACAACAACAAAAATCTACTGGAGGTAAATACCTGGCATGGAAAATTTTAATCCAAATGATTAAAGTTTAGCAAGATCAAAGCATCTCAAACCAGGGTTTCATGACAGGAAATGTTAGGTAAGAGATGGAGCTCTCAGCCCTGCTAGTAATCATCACCTTAAGATGGATCAGCACCTTAAGAAGCTCAGCTATTGTTCTGGCTTTGAAGAGCTGGCAGCTAATTTTGCAAACACAAAGGCCTGTGCAGTGATTACTGGAGTGAACCTTGCAGCTATCCCTGTCTTACTCCAAGGTGAGCAAGTGTCTTCTGCTTGCTTTCTTGGCAAACCCCTTGGAAGAGGTTCTACTTGCATTTCAGCTGTGTTCAGTACCTGTATGTGACCTTTCTCAGGCTTTGCTTTTGTCCTGGTTGTTGCTAAAGCTCAGGTCTCACATGTCTGTGTTGGCCACTGGTTGCTTTCTGACAGATCACAAGGCTAATCTTTGTTCCAGTTCATCCCACTCTCACTGGTGCTCTCTGGGGCACCACCACCTGGGCCATATAGCAGGCAAAGATAAAATTTGCTGCTCTCCCTCAAGGAAGCAGCTAGAAGAAGAAAATGTTGGGGTCATGACTCTAGAAGCAGAGGAAGTGTCTGTCAGAGCCATTGATGCTGTGAGACGTGCTTCCAGCTGTCTCAGAGGGGTGTGCTTTGATGCAAGGATGTGAGGTGGCTAGTCATCCTGGTGGATTAGAGGAAGAAAGGTTGTGGTTTATTGGTGTGTCAGTAGCACCAGGATATCCCAAGCATGAGTCAGAACCCCATTGTGCTGGATCCCATTCATAGAATATTTTAGGTTGGAAGGGACCCTTAAAGGTCACCTGGTCCAACCCTCCTTGCAGCAAGCAGGGACATCTTCACCTAGATCAGGTTGTTCAGAGCCCCAAACAACCTGACCTTGAAAACACTCAGGGATGGGGCATCTACCACTGTTGACAAGATAACCCCAGTTTTAGGAGCATGCTGTGTGGATTTGGTAGCCTGTTCCAGTGCTCCACCACTGTAGGGTGAAGAACTTTTTCCTAATATCTAACCTAAACCTCCCCTGGCACAGCTTCATGCCATGTTTCTTGGTTATTTTGCAGTGGATTTTCCCTGTGCTGGCTTGGTCTGGGAAAGCTCCAAATCAAAAACTCTGCAGAGCTGTGCAGTTGAATTGTTTCTGCTTTCATCATCCATTAAAAACCAATCTAAATGGAAGATGAGAACCTGCCCGCTTTAGGTTCATATGCAAGTTATGGTAGGATCAGGCAGCAGCAAGGCTCTTTCTCAAAGATGAGTAGATGGTTGGGCTTCTTCAGGAAATCTACACCAAACAGGTCATTCCAAAATAACTTTTGGAGGCTATGGAAAGTGGGAGAAAAGGAGAGAACACTGCTGAAAGCAGTGTTTCATCTGATATCAGAAGCTGTTGGCTTGCATTCTGATCCTGTTGGTTTTTTCTGTATATATCTTTTAGAGTGCCCTTAAGTCTTCTCCAAAGGTTATTACTTTTCCAGGGGCATTAGAAAGGCTGAAATTTGCAATGAGGATAAGTGACTCTCATGAGGTTTTGGCACCCACAGCACCAGATGAACTGGAAATGCAGACATTTAGTAAATCTGAAAATCAGTGCCTCTTGGCCTCAAGTGCTCCAGAGAAGCCAACCTGAGCTCTGTGTGAGTAGTACCAGAGCAGCAGCACATTCTATGCCACACAAGGAACATATCTGGAGAAATGAAGCCCCCCAGAATGAATGCCAGCTGATAAGGAGCTGGCCTCTCTTCTTTTTGTCCAGACTGTCTCATCCATGGAAGTCAGAGAAGCCCTGCTGTTGGTTGTTGGGAACACCCAGACTTCCATTTGTGGTGTTAGTTTTAGCTGACCACAGGTGTGTAATTCTTACCTTAATTTTTTTTTACCTCAGGTTTCCAGTTCTCAAAGTACAGGAACTCTGTTTAAAGTCTGGAGTAGATTAAAGCAGGAACTGCTAATTCAGAGCTGGTTCTTGAGAGGTTCCAGGAGTAAGGAGATGGCTTCAACCATGACAACGTGAAAGGTCAGGGAGGACCTGGCAATAAGAAAACAGCACAGGGGACAAAAAGATGATACCAGTGAGGTAAGTGTATATGCATACTCCCATGCACACAGCTATGTCTTAGCTGTACAGAACTGTTCCCTGCCTTGCCATCAGTTACCAACTTGCTGTTTTCCTTCCAGATAGAAATCCTTGACAGACTTGAAGTGATGAGTAACAACGCCACTTTCTTTCATTCCAGCTGCCTCAGAGGCATTGGTCCCTTCTTAGCCCAGAAAATTTGAATGTCTTAACCTTTCCTCATTGTCCCATGTCTGCCCTATCCCTTACCAGTTCCTCACTGCTGTGCTATGGCAGGGTCTTCTTCTCCCAGCTGACACTGCAATTGTTTTTACAAGGAGAAAGAAGATATTCTGCTGATAAAACAGTGGTACATATCTAGGGAAAATGTCAGCACTTAAACCCTAGTCTTGCTTTTCCCTCTGAGTTGTCATTGCTGGATCCTCTGCCCTTCCTTACAAGTGGGTTTGAGGAGGTGGTTGTTTTGGCTGGAATTGGAGAGGCACAGGTGGTACCACCAGCTGTAAACTGGAGGAGGCACTTCCTGATTATGACCACTGCCTACACGCAGCTCATTGCCAAGAGAGGAGCTGGAAGGCACAGAAGCCTTCTCCTTACTTGGGAAAAGGGCCTGGTGGATTATCATCACTCCCCTCTCCTGCAGGCTTTCACCTGTAGGCTTTGGGCTTCTTTGCAAGTGCTTGGCATCTCAGAACGCTGGAATGGGATAACCCTCAGCCACTGCTGAGAGGTGGATAAGCTGAGGCACTGAGTATTTAATCCATGTGCCTACCATTTAGGCATTCAGGTCTGTGTAAAGGCACTGGGAGCGAAAGAGATGGAAGTGCACAGCCCATTTGAAAGCATGCACCGACCTCTCCTGTGAGAAGTTTAGGGTGTTGCTCTTGGGGAGGGTGTTTCTGGAGAGCACTGCTGGCTACCTGTGTAGGCAGGACTGTCCCAGTCCCAGCTGTGAGCACCTGCTGCCATTTGCAGTTGTGCTTTTATTGCAAGGCTACATTGAGTGTCTGGTGCTCACGTTGCCACCTTCACACCATGGAGGCCTCTCTTGCTAGCCCTGGCTTGCCTTGTCTTCAGGAACTTTGAGGTGCCTCATCTCCTGGTTTGCTGCAAGCCCTTTCCCTGGGGTGATCCCTCAGCCCATTGCCACCTTGCTCTCTTGGTGTTCATCTCCTGCGAGTCCACTGTGCGGCGAGCAGCAGGCGAGGGAGAGGCGTCAGAGGCTTAAGCCACCACTGCGTGCTCCTCGCCCACACGCAGCAGCAGGGAGCCAGATTAGAAGATTAAAGTTGCAAACCCAAAACCCCTTTGGGCTACTGATGAGATCTGAGTGCCTGGCTGCCAAGCCAAACTCCCACTCCAGAGGTGCAGCGCGGCTCACGCTGCAGCTTCTGGCTCCTGTCATCCCTTCCTGCTGCTGGCTCCTGCCATCCCTTTCTGCCACTGGCTCTGGCTATTCTTACAGACCAAGAATGAAATAATAAAGCAGTTTTGCCCTGAAGGAGGGTCCAGAAATACCCAGGGGCTCAGGGGGATCAGTTTTGTTGCACTTCTGAGCCTTTTGGGGTTTGCAGCCTCCACTGGTGCCTGATTTGCCAATGCCATGGCTGCTAGGTTGCTTTGGTTGGATTGGTGCAGGATGAGTGGCAATTGGCCACCCCATTAATGGTGGTAACCATGTAGGGAGAGTTCTAAGTCGTTTGTTGCCTTCCCTTCTCTTCATAGAGGTCTCATGCAAGCCTCACCCTAGCAAACCTACTGCTAGATATGCTCAGGTAGTGTCTTTTCTTGCTTTTACCTCCCTGTATCTTCATTAGGAGTGGGCAGGAAATGGCCTTTTTTGGGTTTATGGCTAAAAAGCACCCAAGTAAAGCTGTGTCCCAACCAACAAGCACTATTGCCATGCTGTATTTTTGATTTGACCAAAGCAGTGAGGCTGAGGCAAGATGATGATTCTGTTATCATCACAATACTCAGAGTACTGAGCTCTCAGAAGGAATTTTTCTGCAATTTGTTTTTTGTTGTTTTTTTCTCTTTGGTTGCTGCTAGGGTTTTTTAATCAGTTTTGGGGGTGCTTTTTATCATAAACAGGCTGTTTCAAAGCAAAATAGTTCAGCCCTGATACTTTGAAAAGGCTGAAATGGTAGATTTGGAGAGCTCAGCAGTAGTTCCTCCTCCCTGTGTTTTTCAGCTGAAGCTCTTGATCAGACACAGACTGAACCTGTGGAGATGTTAATTTCCTCCAAGGGCAACACTTTACACCACTTTCCCCAGCTAGCAGGTGTTTTGCCCAGCTCAAGTGCTTAGGTGACACCAGAGCAGAGTGAGCACTAGCTCCTTCTCACCTTTGCAAGAAACACTGTGGTGATGTATTGTGATGACCAGACAAGCAGTTGCTACTTTGACTGTCAGGTGCCCATCTCGCAGCCTTTCCCCACCCTCAGCCATAGAAGCACGTGTCACTTGCAGTAGCTGTCCTCAAGGGAAGACAGCATCAGGACCTGTGTTTCCTGAGGGGCTGAAACGAGCATGGCATGACTCTAAAATGGAGTCATTTCCAGCTTTGTGCCTGTTTTGAGAAAGACTGAAATGAGAAGTTTTAGCCAAGTCATGCTTTATGAACTGTGTGCTTGTCTGTGCTGAATCTGTATCCTCTGACTGATTATAATGAACACACTATTTGAGCTACGTGGGATTAATCTAATTCAAATGACTAGATGAAATTCTTTGATCTTCAGGGTACTGGAAGTGAGACTATGATGATTTTAAACAGTTGCTTCTGGCCATAAAATCTATTCACTTGGAAATCAATAGAAAGATATCACTTGCCACCTTGATGAGGTCATTTCTTCTGCTACTCAGCCCTGACCTTGTTCTCCTGTTTTTTCACCCTCCTGTCAGGTTTAAATGGCTTTTTCTTTTTCCTGGAAGCTCCACTCTACCCCATCCTGCACAACTCTCTGTCTTTAGGGGGGGGTACTGCCCTTTTCATCTGAAGCCACTTTCTGATTGATGTGCACCAAGCACACAAGCTCTTCTTCAGAACTCTTCTCCCAGATGTGCATTCAGTCACGTATTGTTACTGCCAAAAATACATCCTGCTCCATATTTGTTCTTCCTTGCATTGGATGAATGCAATAGTGTAGTGTATGGTGTTTTGGGGACTAAACTTTCTGGGACAGGGTCTCTAACAAAGTGCTGTCCTCTGTTCAGCAAGTCCTGCCCCTTGCACAACGGTAGGAATAGTGATGAGGCTAAATAACAACTCTTGCCTCTGACCCAGCACTCTTCATCAGCACCTCTAGAATTGCTTCACTTGAGGAAGGAGTCAAATCATTCTCCTCATTTCCAGATGGAGAAACTGAGGTACAGGGAGGTGAAATAACTTGTCTAACATTGCCAGATGAGAGCAAGAAAGGGAGTGCAGCCATCCCTGGCCCCAGCTACGCAGTCCAGCCTAAAGACCCTGCAGCCTCCTCAATGACAGCTCATAAAATTAATGTTTATGCAATTCCTTTTTCTCTTCCCCATTAACAGTGAACAATTCAAGTGTTTTCTTCCCAGGCATTAATAGCCTCCCTGAGAAATATGTCTGCACATGCATTTTCAGCAGTACTTCTGCCTGTGTTATGACCCAGCTAGCAGCTGGGCCCTGCTGGAAGGAGGCAGACTGGGGTGAGGTGGCACCTACGCCTCTGTGCTCTGCTCCTCCTCTTCCTCCTCCGCTCCTCTGGCAGCAGTCGGGAAGGCTGGGGACCAACCACGGAGACGTTCTGCGTGGAGCTCCTCAGGGAGCTGTACCAGCTGCTGTGTTGGCAGCCTTGGAGCTGCTGCTGGGTCTGACTTGCCATCTTGTCTCCTTGAGTGTAATTGCTCACTGCTGATGTATTTTTTTTTTCTTTGCTTTTCCTTTGATTCTGTGGCACTCATACCCTTCTCGGATTCCTTGTCAATCTTGCAATCTGGAAAGGCTGAGGAAATAGAGAACTGATGATCATCTGCACATTTCTTCTCTATATTATGAAAGTGTCCCTATGCCATGTGTGATTCCAATCTTTTTTGTTGTTGTTTAATCAGACAGAACATCAGAGAGCGAGACTGTGCTGGTGGGGTCTGTGTGCCAAGCGGAGAAGGAAGGAGCCACTTGCACAGAGATGTTCCCAGCTCCATAAAGGTGACAGCATATCTATCACTTCCCTCTTCCTAAGCCTGTGCTTCACCTCCTCACACCCCACCCTGCTCAGCCTTGCCCATTTTCCATGGCAGTGCATGTTCTCTCTCTCTCACTGAGCCCACTGGGGAAGGGCTGCTTGAACAGCAATGGCTATACGGAGTCCTTGAGGAGCAGCAGAATTTGCCTGCCTGGAAATCTGCATGTGCTGTGGCTGAACCCATTTCTCATTCTTTGGAGGTCTCGAGGAACCAAATCACTTCATGGACTTGGCCAGAGTTCTAATGATCTCCACCCAGGGACCTTAGCATTGTAGAAGGTCTGGGGGGTTTATTTGGGTGCCAGGGGGCGTGTGGTCTTAGGGCATTACAATTACATTGATTATCCCCCACAAGCTTTTCAGCAGTCTATAAGGCCTGTGTCATGGAGGAGGTCAGACTGGATAGTCCTCACACTAGGTGAAGGTCAAAAGATTGTGCATTTATTCCCTGGCTTGCAAGCATTTTGGGAAAGAAAGGGAGGCTGAAATAGGGCTTGTCTTCTGAGCTGAAGTTGTGCTATTTCCATCACTGGATCCACCTGATTTATTTCCTTTCTTGGCATTACAATTTCTTGCTTCCACTTACCCACTCTCGGTACACTACAGCCATTTCAAAATCACAATATAAAAGCATGAAAGCACCTATAAAATCACCAGAACTCTCTCCATCTCACCCTTCTCACTTGTGTGGGGTAGACATCTTGGGAGGAGACTTTTACCTCCAGATGTCAGGACGTTTGGGAGAGGGATCAGGCTCAGTGCTGGTTTGTCCTCTCTGGGGTGTAAGCAGAAGCAGTACTTGGGCAGGAAAGTATTTGAATTTTAATGATAGGACAGTCCTAAAAACCAGTGTAAAACCAAATTAGAGCCCTGCTTTTTGCTGGGGAACTCTCAGTCTGTCTCATTGGCTGTCTCTGGCTTTTTGTCTGATGTTCTCAGATCTGCTGGTGAAGGGAGAGAGCAGAGTCCTCTTCCTCTTCCCCAGCGTGAGGTGTCAGGCTGGAGCAGACAGGCCACCGTGCCTGGCTGGCCTAAGGGGGCTATGGTCTGCTCAGCCCTCTCCAATGGTTGTTTAGCCTGGAGAAGAGGAGGCTCAGGGGAGACCTTCTTGCTCTCTACAGCCACCTTAAAGGAGGTTGGAGTGAGGTGGGGCTCGGTCTCTTCCCCCAGGTGACTAGTGATAGGACAAGAGGAAATGGCCTCAAGTTGTGCCAGGGAAATTTGGGTTGTCCATGAGGAACAACTTCTTCCCTGAAAGGGCTGTCAAGCCCTGGAACAGGTTGCTTAGGGAAGTGGTGGAGTCACCATCCCTGGAGGGATTTAAAAGATGTGTAGATGTTGTGCTGGTGGACATGGTTTAGCAGTGACCTGGTAGTTCTGGGTTAACAGTTGGAGTTGATGATCTTAAAGGTTTCTTCCAGCCAAAATGATTCTATGCTTTAGCAGTCCAGCACAGGGCTCATTCACTGGCATCCATCAGAAGCACAGCTCAGTGTTGGGAGCTACTCTGCAAATCCATCTGAATGGTCCCAAAGAAGTGACTTTAGTCTCCCTGGGATAGGCATGCACAGTTCCAGGTGGGCAGACTCTGTCCTGAGCACAGAATAGCTCTGGGTGGACCTCAGAGGATGTCCTGGAAGCTTCCTGCAAGAGAAGGGATTTGCATTGAGCATCTCTGGTGGAAAATTTGCCTTCCCATGGTGAGGTGCCCCACCCCTGCTCCTGTTCTCCCCAGGAGCAGCTACATTGCTGCTGCACTGGATGCATGGTGTAGAAATTATTTAGGACAAAAAGGTCTATAGAAGTGTGCTACTGATAATATTTTACCACTTTAATTACCATGATTGTAGTGCCTAGAGGCATATGCAAAAAACATTTGGAGTGGGAGGAGAGGAGGCAGCGCTGTGAACATTTTTGTGGTTTTGCTGGGCAATGTGCAATGGAGTTTTCTCATGGGAACCATGGCATGAAACTGGGGAGAAGAACTGCCTCTGCCTCCTCATCTGCTCCATGGGGATGCTGGATCACACCCCAACATCCAGGAGATGACCGTGGTCATCCCAATGTTAGGCAGCACCTGGGCCTGACAGTGCCCCTGCTTGACAGAGGGGCTCTGGGTGCTGCTCCTTTCTGCAGGCTGCGGGTAGCTTTCCTCGGACAACATCCTTCTGTCCCATCAGTGGCAGTTTTGCCTGTGGGGTGTTTTCAGGGTTGGGCAGTTCTTGATTGGTGGCAGGGTTTTGCTCAAGAGCAGTGTGCCTGTTTCCTGGTCAGGGTGTGTGGTGCAGATGGAGCCCGTGCTCCCACCCACTGCCCACTGCTCCACACTGTGCGTAGATGGGCAGGGGGAGAGGCGAGGGGACAGACGTTAGTCTGTCCGTGTGTGTGTTGGACCGTTTGCTGGTGATACAGAACTGGGGGGAGTGGTTGAGAACCCATCAGGCTGTGCTGCTGCTAAGTGAGACCTAGACAGGTTGGAAAGTTGGGGGGAGTGGTTGAGAACCCATCAGGCTGTGCTGCTGCTAAGTGAGACCTAGACAGGTTGGAAAGTTGGGTGGAGAAAAACTTCATGATGTTCAACAGGGGCAAGTGTAGAGTTCTGCACCTGGGAAGGAATAACCCCGTGGACTAAGACAGGTTAGGGGTTGACTTGCTGGAAAGCAGCTCTATGGAGAAGAGCCTGGGAGTGCTGATGGACAAGTTCACCATGACCCAGCAATGTGCTCTTGTGGCCAGGAAGGCCAATGGTCTCCTGGAGTGCATTCAGAAGAGTGGGACCAGGAAGTCAAGGGAGGTTTTCTTCCTTCTCTACTCTGACCTAGTCAGGCTACAGGTGGAATAGTGTGCCCAAGTCCAGTTCTGGGCTCCCCAGTTCCAGAGAGATAAGGAACTACTGGAGAGTGTCTAAAGGAGGCTGGATATTAGGGAAAATGTCTTAATTGTAAGAGGCACTGGCACAGGCTACCCAGGGCAGTGGTGGAGTCACTTTCCCTGGAGGGGTTTAAAAAACCTGTAGGTGTGGCACTTTGTGACATGCTTTAGTGGGTGAGGTGGTGCTCGACTTGATGATCTTGGAGGTCCTTTCCAGCCTTAATGATTCAGTTCTAAAATTCTAAAAGAGAGATATCTAAGGAAGACATTTTTTATGCTGAGGCTGGTGAGACACTGGCACAAGTTGCCCAAAGAGGTGGTAGATGCTGCATCCCTGCAGACATTCCAAGCCAGCTTGGATGAGGCTCTGAGCAACCTCATCTAGATGAAGATGTCCCTGTTTATTGCAGGGGGGTTGGACTAGATGACCTTTAAATGTCTCTTCCAACCCAACCCATTCTATTATTCAATGAAGATGTAGATGTTTGCCCCGGAGAAGTAAGTGATGCACTGTGTCCTGCAGCCTGCGCGATAATGGGCGACTCAACCTGGAGAGTCTCCTCCTGGCCGGTCCCCTTGGAAGGTACCACCCTCCCTGCAGGACCTAGCTTCACTTTATTTCCCATTCCGCCATCCCCACCGTCCCCCTCCTTCCCGCAGAGTTACGCGGTACCGGTAAGAGCACCGGGAGCGGAGGCGCAGCGTGCGGAAAGTTTAAACCCAGGGGGACCATCCGGGCTAAGAGGACAGAGCCCCGGAGCCCAACCCGGAGGAGGTGTCCCGCCTCCCGGGCCCGGTGCAGTGCAGTGCAGTTCAGTCCAGTCCAACCGCGGCACGGCGCGCTACCGGCTGCCGGTCCCGGTGCACGCCCCCGCCAAGCGCTGCGTCACACGGCGACCGGGCGCGGGCGGGATCTCCCCATGTGACCGGGCGGGAGGGGGCGGTGTGTGTGTGTGTGTGTGTGCGTGCGGGGCGGGGGCCGGTGGGGCGTCGCAGGCCGCTCCCTCCCTCCCTCTCTCTCTCCCCTTCCTTCTTTCCCTCTCTCTCTTTCCCGTTCCTTCCTTCGGCTTTCGCGCACGGCGAGGCGGCGGCGCTCCCCCCTCCCCGCCACCACCGCTCTTCCCCTCCCCGGTGGCAGCGAGGCGGTGGCGGGGACCGGCTCGCCCACCCGCCCCGTCGATGGAAAAGGAGGAGCCTGGAGCGGCGGCGCGCAGGCGGGGGGGGAGCTGGCAGGAACTTCGGCGGGGTTGAGTATACGGCCCCGGGACGGCAACGAGGGGAGCCCCCCCGGGCAACCGGCGGTGGCGGCAGCAGCTTATTGCAGAGTACGTGCGGGACGGGGAGCCGGTGGGGCAGCTCGGTGGCAGAGGGGGAACGGCCGGAAGGAGGGAGGAGGGTGGTGCGTGGGTGATTCCCGTAGAAATCCGGCGCGGGAGGGGGGAAGCGGGGGAGTGGGTGGAAAGTAGAGAACCGTCGCGACGGGACGGGCGGGGGTGGCTTGGGGAGCGGCGCTGCGGTACCGGCTACCCCCCCAACAGCCCTTCCCTTTCCCCAGGCAGTGTGGTGCCCTGTCCCTCTGAGGCCTCTCCACGGCGGTTGACCCGCTGGTGGCATACGAGATATTCCCAATGACTCCGAGGGAAAGCCTCCCCGCCTGACCCCCCGCCGACTGGGCACCGGAGTCCCTCGGTGCGGGAGAAGCGACTTCCCGCGAGCCTCCTCCTCCCGAGGGGTGCCGGGTCCCGGTTCGGACCGAGGGGGACTGAACTCGGTTCTACCCCCAAAACCTCCCCATGTCTGTTCCCTCTGCCACGGCTCCCGGTAGGTAACCCCAGGCCGGGCCCGGGCGGGACGCAGGCACCCGTGAAGTGTTTGGGCTTTTTTCTTTAATCCTTACTGGTTTGGGGCTCTTTTCTCGCATCCTTATTATTTTGGGGCTCTTTTTTTTTTTTTAATCCTTTCTTTTTTTCTTCACGTTTCAAGTTTTTTATTAAGTTCTGGCGAGATAGGCATCTGTATTTGAATGTGAAACTCACTTAATAGGTTGTATTTTGGCACATCTCAGAGCTAGACAAGACTATTTAATTTGTGAAGTCTCGCTTCTGCAGCTCCATGTAATTTTCTCCTCCTGCTAAAAGTCCTCTGGAAACGCTGCAGAAATGTAATGAATATGCAAAGCAGCCCAGCGCTCAAATGCAAACCCGGGTTGTCTTCAGAGACTTTTCAAAACGCACAAAGTGATCAAGATAGATTAGGAAATAATCACTTTTGCCTAAAACACAGGGATGTGATGTTTCCCACTTTCTCCTTCTGCGTATTCCTAATTGAATTGCTGACAGCTCCCATATCATACACCTGAAATACGAATCTCTCTGAATCAGTTAGGGTTGCTCAGTGTCTTTTACTCCTAGCACAACCTTACGAAGCAGGAAAACTGCTAGTGAAGTGTTTTCCCTGCGCTTACATCCCACAACTCCTGAGTTTTCCTTCTCCTAGTCTTTCACCCACATCCACCACCTGCTCACTGCAGCCACGTATCTTCCTGCCACCGCCGGGAAATGTGCAGCTTGGAGCTCAGCTGAAGCCAAACAGGAAGAAACGGGAGTTTTCCCATGGAAAAAAGATGCCGATCTGGGCTCCTCCTGGATAGAGGGAACCTGCTGCAGGAATAGGTTGTGATTCCTGGGCTGGGTTGTTTACAACTCTTCAGCAGTGCTGTGTGGTGCCTCTGTGGTTTTTGCTTTTCTTTTTCCTAGGAGTTTTGTGGTCAGAGTTAAGGTGGCATCCAGCCTTTGGATGGGGAGGGCACGGCCTGTGGGGAGTGAGAGGCTGTGGATGTGAACGAGGTCATGTGGAAAATCAGAACGCGTGGTTGTGGCTTGCACAGGCTGAGTGAAAATCTAACTGGTGATTTCCTGGTTCCTCCGTGGCTTTAACATATGCAACCTTGCATATATTTTCAGCAGCTTTGTCTGTTGAGGGGAATTTCCTACCTCCTTTGTTTGTTCTGTCGTACAAGACAGCTGCTCTTCCCTGCATGTTCCCACACTCCTTCCTGATACAGACAAGGAGCAATGAAGGGAGACAAGGAGCAGCTCAGCTGCCATCACTGGGTTCATTTATTCCTACAGACTTTCCTATGCCAGCTTTCTGTTCCTGTTGTTTGCTGTAAAAGGGTTTGCAGTTGGCCATGCCTTAGAAGATGTACTTGCTTGCTCCTAAGGCAGCAGATTGTTTTGGTTAGCTTCCTTGGGTTTGCCAGAAGACATTACCAGGCTGTTAGTCCTGAACCAGGTTCTTTTGGGTCACAGATTAGAAAGCCTAAGACTTACTGAGCAGGCTGCAGAAGAAGGGGAACAGAGGCAGTGCCCCTGGGATCATACTCGAGATGCTTTCCCCAGTGAGGAGCATGCAGAAGTGTCCTGGTGCTGCAGGGCTGTGAGCTCACCCCGTGTCTTCTCGTTGCGTAACCTCTTCTTGTGCTCACCCTTTGCCCCAAAAGCACAGCCCCTGGTGCACTAAGAAATGAGAACAGGGGTGGAAAGCAGTCCTTTAGGTCTCTTAGAGGCAGCTTAAAGGTCACACGAAAGATGTGTGTTGCTGAGACTTGAGTGGGTGTGCTATGGCTTTGCTGGAGCTGGATAGGTGAGCAGAGCCAAGCAGCAGCAGCAGTGCCTGTGTCCTTTGGGTTAACAGTCTCTTCTGATTCAGGCAGTGCTGCACCCACTCCTTTTCAGAAGACCTGCTTTGGTGCTTGTCCTCCTTCTAAAGTCTTATCTCAGTCCTCCATCTCAACTAGTTTCCCTGCTGTCCTGGCTTTGCAGGCTGTGAGCTGAGCTGAACCAACGGAGAGGACCGGTAGTATCTGGAACTGCAGCGATAACTGATGGTGTGATGAGGCTGTTTGGGGGAAAGGTCAAGGAGCCTTCCCCTTGGGAAAGTTTAGGAACACTTGGGATGTGGTGAGTGCAGGAGGAGCTCAGTTTAACGAAAGGAGAAGGGAGGTCAGGAGGAGGAACGTTTGCAAACGCCTTCTCTCTGCGGAAAGCGACAGCAGTCCTCAGTAGGAAACCTGCGTGGCCCTCGCAGGAGTTACTGTGCTAAATTTGGAAGAGAGAATTGGTCTTTAAAGTAGAAAACAAAAGGATTTCAGTCTTGCTTTAGAGAGAAATCTCAGTGCAGTCTGAACCCTGGACTCGCTACTGACGCCTCCATAGCACGTATTAATCTAGTTTTATCTGTCGTGAGGAGATTTGCTGATGAGAAGCCTCTAGGTAAAGGCTGCTGCTGGACTATTGCTGCTCTTCCAGCCTGTGGGCTGGAAAAATGAGTTCCATGCTTTGCCTGGAGCTCTGGGGGCTCTCTGTAATTTCCCTGCCACCACCCGCCCTGGGATTCAATGTAGCTCTCTGCACAAAGGCCATTTATGTAGATTTATGTAGATTTTGTGCTGAGATGAATGGCTTTCCAAGCAAATGGCTATTCTTTTAACAGCAATACAAGTTCATTTGTGCTAGGAAGTCAGCATCCTTTGAAATGGGAAACACTAAACTGAAATGCCACTTAAACCCTGAGCTCTTAGTTTTGTTTTGTCTTATCAAAGTTTGTTTGGAATAAGAAATTCTATGAAGTAGGAATGATTTGAAAATACAGAATTACATACCATTTAAAGGATTACCTTAAGTCATATCCCTCATTTTCCTTTTGCCTCTCAAATCTTTGGGGGTAGGCAATAGTTTTTCTGCAGTTCCCTGCTGTTTTCCTGAACTGAACTATTTCTCCAGCATGCATCTCTTCAATGTTTCCAGTATCACCTGGAGTTCCAAAGTGTGCTCTTTATTAGCTCCTGAGCTCACCAGCAGCTCCTCAAGGTGGTTGCTCAGATCTAACTGGCTATTGCTGGCCACTCTGTTTTACAAATCCCAGCTTAGAAAGAATATGTGCAGCTGATGGTTTTGGTTTTCTGTAGTTTTTGTTGTGGGTTTGGTGTTTTTTTTCAGCCCCCCAGGGCTCCATCTCTCTTCCTGAAGAGGTGGTTTGCAGGTATATTGTTGCTGCCACTTACATTTTTGTCAAGTTTTTGTTGACCTCCTGATTTTATCTTTCTCTGTTGGAGCTTACTCGAAGTTATTTGTAGCACAAGCATGATCTTTCCAGAGGTCTCCTGAATAGGAGTTGTGTTCCACTTGTTAGAGCTATACATTTATTTTGAGTTGCTGAGGGAAAAGTGCATATTGTAAAACAAACAAAACCAAAACAACCCCCCCTCTCCAAGCCAAAAAATAAAGAACCAAACCAACCAACCAAAAACCCCTCCAATATGCAAAAGTACATCTAGTAAAAATAATTTCTGCCTTGGTTTTACTTTGGTTTCTCAGTCTCCCAGTGCCCCTAAGCATCCATATATATTCCTGCATGGGAGTTTTAGGGGGAAGGAGGTTGCACATTACTAGGGTAGTTTCTTCCCAGAGTGTGCTGATTTTTAGGTTACTACTGTGTTGTGTTTGTTTTTCAAGTGCAATGTGATAGTAAAGCCAGAGTGATGTTAGCAGACCAGCTCTGTGCTTTGAGTTCAGTTGCTTTCCCAACCAAACTATAAATTACACACTTTACACCTTATTGATTGCTGGGTTAGCTTAATACAGTAATACTGGAAATTATCTGCTTATAGCTGTGAAAGCCATGGCAGAGTGAAGAGGTGTGTGAGAGAGATCTTAGAATTCTCTGAAGAGTTGATTATTTGAGAGAGAACTGGGGATAAAGGAGGCTTGTGAAGTTGACACTTGTGCAGATGTTTTTTCTGCAGCTGTAAGGATAGAATATTGCTGGAATTTGTCTGTTGGGAGCCCTTAAGAGTGCAGTGGTTGTGCTGCTGAGGGGTGTTTAGTGTGGTAAGGATCAGTGACATGGAGTCCTGTTAGCAAGTGGAAGGGGCAAGTGAAGGCAGCATGACACTTTTTAAGCTACATGTGTTGGAATCCATCAGTATTTTGGCTTTCTCTGTGGATGTTGCTGCTGTAATTAAGATCACCAGAGACATTAGATCCTTCTTTTGTGAAATGGGGAGAACTGTAGAAATACTTGGGTTTGGAATACCCTTTTACTGAGCTAGCTTCATTAATCCTCTGGGGTTCTGTAAAGCACTTTTCTGCTTCACTTTCCTTGTGCACACTTGCTGTGGGGGGAAGTGATTTGTGAATTAAAGAAGAATCGAAACTGGTGAGGGTTTTCTTCAGGGGGGGATCAAGTATTCAGCAATTCAGAATGTTTTGTGATCATTCTGATCTGAAGATATAAAAGAGAGTCAAGTACAAGCAGTGAGCAATATTGAGTGACATTCTTGGGAACAAACATGAAGTGGGAATGCTGAAAACAAGCTGGCTTCACGTTTGAATCATCTCTTTTGTAGGTGCATCGCAACTATCTGCTGGTTTGTGCTTCTCACAAATGTTTCCATGAAGTTAAGCAGTCAAAAAGTAGAGCTTTTGCCCCCTTGTTTTAGTTTCCATAGCCTCTTGAGTTGGCAGCCTTAAGGAAGGATGGGTGGAGGGGGGGAATGCATCTGGACACAGAGGTTCTGGTGCTCATCTTCTCTCTGTTTTTCCTGTGTGCAGGTTCTGTCGTCCGTGATGGCGTCAGCTCTACCCAGAACCCTTGGGGAATTGCAGCTGTACCGAATCCTACAAAAAGCAAATCTCTTATTCTACTTTGATGCCTTCATTCAGCAGGGTGGGGATGATGTCCAGCAGCTCTGTGAGGCAGGGGAAGAGGAGTTTTTGGAGATAATGGCTCTCGTAGGCATGGCTAGCAAACCGCTTCACGTCCGAAGGCTGCAGAAGGCTTTGAGGGATTGGGTCACGAACCCTGGTCTTTTTAACCAGCCTCTCACCTCCTTACCTGTCAGCAGCATTCCCATCTATAAGCTGCCAGAAGGTTCTCCTGCCTGGCTGGGGATATCCTGCAGCAGTTACGAAAGGAACAGCAGCACCAGAGAGCCTCACCTGAAGATTCCCAAGTGCGCCGCCACAACGTGCGTGCAGAGCGTGGGCGCCAGCAAATCCGACGTGGTGGGAAACTTATCGCTGCAGAGTGGCAGTGAACCGAGACTCTGGCAGGGCCACCACACCACAGAGAGTGAACATAGCCTTTCCCCAGCTGACCTTGGCTCTCCAGCTTCACCAAAGGAAAACAGCGAGACCCTGGATGCTGCTGCTGCTTTGTCGGTTGCCGAATGCGTGGAACGTCTGGTTCCCTCCCTGCCCAAAAGTGACTCCAACGAAATCAAGGAGTTACTGAAAACAAATAAGAAACTGGCAAAGATGATTGGTCACATCTTTGAGATGAGCGATGAGGACCCTCACAAAGAGGAGGAGATCAGGAAGTACAGTGCAATATATGGCAGATTTGACTCCAAAAGAAAGGATGGCAAACACCTCACTCTCCACGAGGTAAAATACCTTGAGCGACGGGCGGGCTTCCTCCTCTGTTCCTACACCTTGTAGGAGATGCTCTTCACAGGGTGCCCTTTGTCTACAGGTGATGAGAGCTGTGTGTCTTACAGGAGCCCTGGGACAGAAACCTTGGGTGCAGCAGAAGTACCTTTTCTTGGGAGTGTGGGTCATCAGCTCTAGCTCGGTGTCATCAGGCTGTTCGGTCACCGGTGCAGCCTGTCAGACTGTTAAACAGTTTGGCACTGAACTAGCCAACCAACATTGCACTGAGAGTAGGGCATCTGGCACATTTTTAAAGCAACCCTGTGTTGGTGTTCCCTCCCAGATGTAAGAGTAAACTGGTTGGTTGGAGGATTAGTAAGTAAAATCACGTGTCTGGAAATAGCTTATACCCTCTGCTGTCTCCCCTCACCTAGAGAACCTGCTCTGTAGCTTGTGCCCTTGAGGTGAAAAGGATTCTGCTGCTGAGGTCTCTAAACCCAGTGGGGTTGGATTTCTTTTTTTGTTTGGGTTGGGATAAAGCTTAGTCACAGAATCATTAAGGTTGGAAGAGACCACTAAGATCAGCAAGTCCAACCATCAATCTATCACCACCATGCTACTAAACCATGTCCCTAAGCATCACATCTACATGTTTATTGAACCCCTCCAGGGATGGTGACTCCACCACTGCCCTGGGCAGCCTATGCCAATGCCTAACCACAAAAGAAAATTTTCCTGATATCCAATAATCAGTTATAGAACCCATGGAGTTGTTTGGGCACAGGATCTTTAAACCAGTCGGGTGAAGTACAGACTATGTGAGGAGGAGGAGGGGAAGGGACCATCTCCAGTATTGATGGGTGGCTGTAATTGGAGGGTTTGTCCTTTAATACCTTTGTAGCATCTGTTCCCTCTTGTCCTTAAAGGCTTCTTCTCTTCTCTTCTGGCATTATTTGAGGCTCCCACTGCATATCTTGTAATGCAATAGGTGTGTCTGTGTGGGGAATAGTTCCTTTGTGCCAAAATACAGTACAAGAGGAGAACAAACATTAATTCAGTGCAGTGCCAAAACGCTGTTGATACGAATGCTGCATCAGCATTTTGACAGTTAACAGTGATTGCAAAATTTCAGTTGGATTTAAAATTTGGCATGGAAGGCTGAGCTCCCAAAAGGAAAGGCAATGTTTGTGTTACAGGAGTGCCAGAAAAACTGTACTGCCTTTAGCCTTTTCTCGCTTCAAGAAGTTTTCTAGGTGTGTGATTAAGACTAGGTTCTCTTTGTGCTTCTGGCTAGAGGGGCAGAGGGAAACAAGGCATAGTTGTTGACATTTTTATTTGTGTATTTACATTTAGAAGGCAACTGCACCTCACCAGCAGTGACTTCACAAGGGCTTTTACTGCAGCCTTGGGGAGATGCTTCCAAGGGAGCTTGCCTGGAGTCGGCCACATTTCTACCACGCAGTTTTAGTCGTGAGGCTTTCACTTAGGTGCTTTGTGGCTTGATGTGGAACACTTAACAAGACCACATCTCTTCTTCTTCCCCTGACCTTGCAGAAGTCTCTCCTGTGACAAAGCAAGTCATGTATGAGATGGAGGCAGGATTTGAAAAGATGAATTGTGTAGATGCCACGTGTCTGTTGCTGCAGAGTCAGGATTTGGGAGGAAGCGATTCTCCCCACCGGAGGATGGAGGCAGTCAAGGTGTATAATGTGTGTAGCTGTGTGCTTTTGCAGTCTCTCTCTGGAACAGCAGCTGCAGAAAGCACTCAGAAATCTGGGAAGACTTCTCAGAGGATAATTTCCTGGCAGTAAAAGGGGAGGTGGGCACTGGGGGCAGCTTTTGTCAGGCGTGTGGTAGGCTCAGGAGCAGCTCTGCACAGCTGGAGGGGTGAATACTGGGACAGTAAATGGAAGGAGCAAGGGAGCAGAGATCTGGAAGAAAAGCCAACTGCTCTGCCTTGTTAGTTTTATTTTTCAGTACTGTCCTACAGATCTTTTACTCTGTCATTGCAAAAGAAAAAGAGTGTTCAGAAGTGGAATGAGAACATGGTTTGGCTGTAGGAAATCTTTCTATCGCTGTTCTGATGAAGGGCAGGAGATCAAAGGAGTGTGTGGTTGACTTATGCCTCACTTACGCATGTGGGGCCTCGCTGGGAACTGCACACATGCAGGCAGGCAGGATTTGCTCAGAACTGCTTTACTGTTGGCTTAAAGAGGCCAGATTTCACCAAGTTTTGTCTTGAACAGTTGTTTCCATTTGAAGGCAGAAAATACACAAACAGTAGCAACCAGAGCAGGTTTTTTGTTGTTGCTGTTTGAAATCTGCTAAACCAGGTTTTGCCTTTTGTCAACTCAACTCGAGTTGGATTTTTGATTTGGATGGCTTAAACAATTTGCTGGTCAGAGGGAAGGACCTCAAACAGTCAGGGGGGTAAGTTTCTGCTTGTCCAGAGGCTGTTTCTTCACGTGTTAATCCATTCCAAGGCTGTCATTCTGCCTGGAAGTTGAAGGTTGCTCCTTGCAGCTGGCAATCAACAGCTGAATAAACTTCACTAGGAATTTAAAAAGCTTTAAGTAGTAGTTAGTTTCTTAATGGAAAGGTCAGGGTATCTCTGGCTTCTCAAGCAGAGTGTGGAGGTGCATGCAAATTCAGATCAAGCTCGATGGAATGATTAGTGGTGAATTAGTGAGGCTATTGTCTGTGTCAGTGTGAACACTGGAGTGTCTCAGAGCAGCCATTAGAGGCCAGTGAAGGCTGTAGGCACTGAGCTGGTTTGGGAGTGGATGCTGTTGGTAGGATTCTCAATGTTTAAGGCACTGACCTAGCATAAAATCTGATGCAGAATCTTTCAGAGACAGTCCAGAACTAATAACCAGACTGTCCTTAATCCCTCCTATTGTCTTGGTACTGGGCAGCTTTTCCAGCCTGGAGAGCACCTTAAGCTTAAAGCTGGACAGGAGGAGGGATGAGTACAAGGCATGCCCTTGAACTTGGTGACCCATGCATGTTTGAGTCAGATTGGTAATTTGTGTGGTGATATTTCAGTGCTTGTCTAAGTACCTATAAAACAACAGATAAAAATTCCTGTTTAATAGTGTGAGAAACAGCAATGAGAAATGCAAGCAATAAATCTTGTCTAGCTTGGTCTATTCCTTTCCTTTTGCTGACTCACCAAAACAGTAGGGCTTGGTATTTAATGATATGTTTTTTAGTGGGGGAATCTGTGAACCCCATCAGATGGGAGTATATCCATCCCTGTCCCTGGAATCTCTATGCTTATGTGCTGCTCAATAACATTAAGGCTTCCAGCACACAGACTCTTTTATTTTTAGGCATACAGAACTTTGTATCTGCAGTATTAAGCTTCCTGAAAAGGCAGGAAGCCATGATGCACTTCAGTTCACTAAGTCTGCTTGTGACCTGAAAGAAGAAAACAGGAAAAACAAAAACAAACAAACATTTGGCTTTTCTCCTATATTTGGCTAAACAGCATTTGCCTACAGCTACCCAAAGCATTTTCAGTCATTTCAGCTCTTTGGAACCTTTCAACACTTTATTGAGGGATCAGAAATGTCTCAAATTACTTTGTAAGCATTAGGCATATTATTCATCCTCAGCAGAGTAATAGCTATCAGTGTTACAGGAATTAATGCCTGCTTTGGTGATTCTTTTCATCAGCATTGTATTAATCTTTTATTTTTGTGTCTTTATATTTTTTCCCCTGAAAAGACAGACACTGTAGAACAACTGTTCCTTGTCTGAGCTTCTTGTTTTACTGTGTTGTAGGAACAGAGTCCCCTAAAGATGTTTCACAGATTAAACCTAAACTTCCTACCCCTGTACCTCTGATGTCTGTGAGATTATTTTGTCTGTAGAGAAGAAAGGATCAGGCAGCAGATGTGGTGTCATCCCCAACACTTGACCTGGCAGTGCAAACAACAGCCAGAGCACAATGGGCAGGGTTGTGGAGCTGGGGAAGGGCAGGACACCACTTCATCTCTCCTGGGCACGTTGCCTCTGCTGTGGAGAACCTGACTGCTTGGTGATACTCAGTAGCCAGAGATGGATACAGATCAAACTGTTGACAGCAGCAAAGCAGCCATGCTCTTTGAGGGAAAGCAAGGCCATTCAATGCTGCTTTGTTTCTAGAAGTAGAGAGCAGGAGAGCTGTGGGCACTGTGGAAAAAGACACCTGTGGCGTTCTGTTGGCCTCTTGCTGGGATGCCTCATTACAAGTGCTAGCTGTTCTTCAGCTGAGGAAGCAGGGAAAATGTCTCTTCAGCCCTTGCTTACCTTGAAAGGAGGAGGGAAATCTCCTCTCTAGCATCTCAGTTTCAGAATTACAGAATCCCAGAGTATCCTGAGTTGAAAGGGATCCACAAGGATCCTGGAGCCAAACTCCTGTTGGTGCACAGGACAACCCCAAAGTCACCCCATGTAGAGCATTGGCCAGATGCTTCTGGAATTCTGTTACTTGTCCATACTGTTGACCACAAGCTTTTCAGACAGCAGCACTGAGAAGCTGATAGAATTCATGACAGTAGCACCACTTCCTATAGGCTTCTGAGGAGCATTGTGAAACCATTTTGAGTCTTAGTTTAAAACTGGGGTGGGATTTTTTTGTTCCCCCTCCTCCCCCCTTTATGAAACTATTGCCAGAAAGCAGAGACACTAGAAATGTGTCCCAGCAGGCTCAGGAAAACATCCCTGAAACAAGTTCCATTTGATTCATGTCTGAAGATAGTCCTCACAAACACGAGGGTGAGAAGCAGAGCTAAAAAAAGCTGAATCATTTCTTAAACCATCACCTTCTACAGAATTGCTGCTGTATTCACCAGGGAAAGCCATCTGTACCCACACTGTCAGGGTGGTGGGTTGTGGGTTTTTGGGTGGTTTTTTTTTCCTTTCTTTTCCCCAAGTCCTGGGCATATTGCATTTATAAAAATAGTATTGCCTGTAAAGCAGGCTCTGGGAGCCAAACACTGTGAGCCTTCAGAGCTCCTGTTTTAGACTGAGATTTAATTAATGCTGGGATAAGGCACAAGGCAGCACACATTGAGAACATGTTACAGGAGGGTTTGACTTGAAAGGAAATGAAATGCACCAACTACATGTCTAGCTTCTCTCCTCCCAGCAGCTTACATGGCTTAGGAAGGGTATAAATAACCTCCAGCAACCCTCCAGGGCTTAGTAGACCGTTAGAGGTAGTTCTACCTGCAACTGCAGTTGCTTCTTCTTTCAGAGGAGTTGAGTACTTTTCCAAGCACCATGGGGTGAAAACATGCCAGATCCTCACTCCCTCTTTGTGTGTTTCATTTGCAGCTCACAGTGAACGAAGCAGCAGCTCAGCTCTGTGTGAAAGACAACGCCTTGTTGACCAGGAGAGACGAACTCTTCGCTCTAGCTCGGCAAATCTCTCGAGAGGTTACCTACAAGTACACTTACAGGACCACCAAGTAAGGATTTCAGAAACTCCCAAGGACTTGGACTTTTCTGGGAGCTCATCAGGCTGATAGTATTTCCTTTTGGAGCACTTAGAGCCCCTTTCTTTGGGCTCTTTAGCTAGCCAAACGTTCTGAGAAGGAGGGGAGGAAAATGCTGTTTAAGCCATGAAGCTTTCAAAGTGCTAAGATTGGGCTGTCTTGAATTACCTTCTCATTTGCTCCCTGCTTTCCCACATTTTTGGGGATGATAGAGCATGTTGAGAGGGACCCAAGAGGCTGGCACATGGGGTATTGGAGACATTGATGTATTTCAAGGTTAATGTTTGTAGGCAGAGTAGCTAAAGCTGCTTCATGGATCAGTTATGATTATTTTCCATGTACAGTGTTGGCTGGTTGGTTTCCAGGGAATGAAAAAGATAAGGTCATAGGGAGTGGCTCCCAAACTTGCTTTAAAGAAACTGAAGCTGTTAATATTCTGTTCAGTGAACTGCTGTTATGGGAGAGCAGCAAAGGGTTGAAATGCAATTAGTCCTTTAGAATTAATACAGGTGATTGAAAGCCTTGCTGCTTTCTAGATACTGTTTTAAATATTCAGTCCCTCACAGGCAATGCAATATCCTTTCACAGTAGATTTTCCTACACTTCTAGAAGCTTTATATGGTTTTCCTTTCCTCCCCTTTCTTCCACAGTAACTAATGTAAACACACCTCCTTTCTGGGTGAGCAGTGCCAGAGGCATTTCTGTAATCCTCTGTGCTCAGGTACCTCTCCTTTCAGTTCAGAAGAATGCTGCATGAGTCTCTTGGCACTGTTGAAAATAACACAAGGTGCTTGTGTTCCTCTCCACTTGACTGACATTTACTGCCATGCCTTCATCAATTGGAAGCTTTTTCTGTGCATCTCACTTGTTCTTGCCCAATTCCTTTTTATTGTTTCCTTGACTCTTGGCTTTCTTTATTCTTTCTGGTGGTTAGGGTTAATGTGCTCTTTACTGATAGTGTCTCTGTCTTCTTGTCTAGATCTAAATGTGGAGAAAGGGATGAGCTGTCACCAAAGAGAATCAAGATAGAGGTACAGTATTGTGACTCCTGTTTTTTGACCTCTGCATGCTAAAATTCACTTTGGTTTGGAAGGGATCTGTCTTCAGGGCATTTGTCAGGAAAACATTTGACAGACAGTTGATGGGTGTGAGAGAGAGGGGGAGAATATCACCCCTGTCTCTGCTGCGTGAAGAAACCTGTAGGAGCAGGAGTAAAGAGTAGGGGTTTGCTTCCTGATGAAGTTACTCTCAGTGTTCTGCACTTGGAGGGAGGAGGAGGAGGAGGAGTGGAACTGTCTGGCTTCCTGTGGTGGAATAAGCTTGAGTGCTATGGGAAACGTCTTCCTCTAAGTCTCCTGCTTTTAAGTAAGTGTGAGTTGGGCTTTGCTTAATTCTCTTGAGGCAGCTTTTGAGCACATCCAGAATCCCAAATTCTGGGTGAGGCTTGGTGGTGGAATACTTGGTCATCTCTGACTCTGCCAAAACTTATCAAACTGATGCTCATATTGAAGAGTCAGAAGCTAACTAAAGGCCATATCTATCTACACAAATGGCTATGCCTCCAGGTATTAATTTACAGGGGGATTATAATTAGTTTTGTGTAAAAAAGCACATGTTTATGTGGTTGATATAAGCCCCTGCACAAGATGTTGCTTAGGGAGATGCTGGGAGTTTCTTGTAGCTTACCTTTTCCTTCAGTTACCACTGCTGGGAAGCAAATTGGATCTCTTTTACAATTCACTTGTAATAAAACATAAAATCCAATGGTAAGTGTGTTTACCTACAGACCTCAGAAGGCTAGCAGATCTTTTTAGTGTTGTGGGGAGTAGCTAATTCATCCTTAGTCTTATGTTGTTGTCTCCTCCAAAAGGTGTAGGTTAAATGTGCATTGGAATAGAAGCTGGGCCTGAGCTAGATTTCTTTGTGACCCAGATATGCAAGTGGCAGCATATTCTGGAGTGTGTTTCCCATCTGGAACTCATTCTGTGCTAAATGATAGATGAGGCTTTTAGTTTTTTCAGTGCTGTGATGCTTTGTTACCTTTCCAAAGGCTTCTCCTCTGAGGCATACCTTGATGGAAGCAGTTAGTTCTGCAAAGGCAGGTATCCAGAGGTATAAAGGAGTTAAATCTTCATTTCTTGATGAAGTTCAATCAATCTGTGTACAGTTGGAGTTTATAGAACACAAAATACAGATGTGCATTGAGGATGTACTGGTAGCTTTGATGTGAAGTCAGTAATGTCATTTGCATGTGTTAGGATTTACTCTGACCTGTGCTTCCACAAACACAAGCAGGGAGAAGCTGCCTGAGGTGATTTTTTTTCTGCCTTCACCATTATCTGCCTTGAGCAACAGGTTGCAGGGTGGCTGCTTAAATCTCCACCTCTTTTGTCCAGTGTGGTCCTAATTTCTAAGAGCTGCTGGGGAGCTGCTTGCTCCTCTGCTTGAACTAGTAATTCAGTGATGATGAGATGTCAGCATTAGGAAGTTTTTCCTTCATTCAGTAAGAAGTGGTGATGAGCAAGGATCTCAAATGACACACTGCAAGGGAGGTGCTTTTTTTACAAGGTCTTCATTGAAAGAAAAAGTCAAATTAAAATCCAGAGAGATACAGACTGAACCTTTGAAGTTTGTGGGAGAGCAGGAAATTTGAACTGCATTCTCCTGTTTTCTGCACTGTGAAATCTTCAGACCTTCTTTCTCTGGATGCTTTGCAGTTCAGGAGTTCTGAGAAAGGATATTAACTTGCTTTTCTTTTTTATCTGAAATTAGGAGTCATGTTTTAAAATGGTTGTGAACATTTCATCTCCTGACTATACAAATGTCTTTCAGGAATAGAACTTCTTTCCAAAATAAGGAATTGAAAATGAGACCAGATGAAATCATCTTTCACTTGATAGCATAGGATTTTGAATTATGAAATGACCAGTGCTGTTGTCAAGTCTTTTTTCCTTACAAGTGGCAATCTTCTAAAGGGTAAACCATTTACTTCAGTGCATTGTAAATCTGAGCTACATTGTAAATCATGGACTTTTCTTCCAAGAAATAAAAGAAAGATGCTGTATTACACAGTAGATCACCTTTCCATGCAGTGGTTTAGGACCTTGGGCCTTGCATTTGCTGCCTTTTTTGGGGGGTAGGGTGGTACAGGTCATTTTGCCTTTCTGTCTTGAGGCTGAACTCTGTGTGTTTGGATTGACCATTCCATTCCCCATGTGTCATTAATGTCTCTGCAAAGCATGGTCTAAAATACTAGTGCTTGAATTTGGAAAGACTTCACACCCTGTTTGCATAGTGTAAAAGATGACTTAAAACCAAACAAACAAAACCAAGAGATGAGTTAATTTCCTGAAAGATAACAACACTTGGAGCTGGAGAAGAGACTCAGAAGGTCAGCCTTGAGCAGAGCTAAGCAGAGCTGGGTGTGCAAGCTGCAATGTGGCTGAGTTTGCCATTGTGAATTTATCCTCTTTGTGACTATGAAGCTGACACAAGCAGTGGAAGGAAACAATATGCCATGGATTACATCAAATTACCTGTAAAAGCCTTTCTCTTCCCCTGCCAGCTCTCTCCCCCTCTCATTTGTCGAGTGGGTGGGCGAGCTGTGGGAGTGAAGCCTAGAGAGGAGAAGGAGGAAGAAAAAATCCAGGCAAATGACAGACTAAAGGTGTGGAGGGAGTGAAAAAGGGAGTGCTCTGGCAGGGGGGTTGAACCAGATGATCTTTTGAGGTCCCTTCCAGCTCCTAACATTCTGTGATTCTGTGGATTGAATTGTGGTTTGGCAGCAGAAGGTGGTGTAGTTCCTAAAGCAGCTCTGGACAAAGAGCAGGATAGGCAAATAGGGATGGAAACAATACATCCTCCCACAGAGTGAGGATCTCTTCTGCATGGGTGTTGTGGGGTGGGGGCACCCCTTATTTTGTCATCTTCTGTGACTCAGAAGCAGCACTGCTCAAAGCAGTGAGCTGTTGTGGCACCAGCTTAGGAAACAAAACAAGTCAGGGGTACATCACGCAGATGTCCTGCTGAGAGGAGAGGCTACTCAGAGCTGCTGCTGCTGCTTGGCAGCAGTATATGTGTAGTTTACCTTCTTCAGTTGCCACTGCTTGAAAGTAAATAGGAGGTCTTTTAAAAGACCTTTTTAATAAGAAAATGAAATGGTAAGTATGTCTACCTCTATACCTCACAGGAGCAGCAGATCTTTCTCTCTAATGTACTTGGGCTTGGGGCTGAGGAGTTTCTCCTTTAGAGCAGGTGCAAACAGCCAAAGAGAGGAAAGAAAAAGAGGTTTAAAAAGTATTCCTGCTGTCTGTGGTAGAAAGGAATTGTTCTGTGTCTCAGCATCTCACTTCAGCTGAACCAGAGGGGTGGAGAGCTCATTTCACAAAGCTCTGTGGGAGTCAGGGGCCACAGGCAGCAAGACCTGAGCGGAGGCTGTGAGGAAGAGTCTTCCCTTGGGTGGGGAGAGAGGAGAAAAAAGGTCCACCCTCACCAGAGGAGCTGGTCCAGAAGAAGGGCAGTCCAAGTGTGGGATTGGTGTTTTTCACAAACCCAGCAAAAGCAGTAGAAGCTCCTGTTTGCATAGGAGAAATGTCATTAGAGGGAGCGAAACAGCACATGTGGGACTGAGAACATCTGCTGCACCAAGCCACTTGACAAACAACCAAGCAACAGCATGGCAAAGCACAGATGCTGAACTGCCTGGAGCAGACCTTCTTGACCACAGAAAGGGAAGCCTCCAGGCACAAAGGGAGCCTCCAGGCAGATGTGGGACAGAGCACATGGTGCCTGGTCCTTCCCAACGGGGAAGGGCTCCAGGAAGGTGATCCCAGAGTTATCTGCCTGCCTGATGGGTGACAGTCAGAGCAATGGGGATACAGCCTTTGGTTTTGTATTGGCAAGTGATCACAGATAGGTTAGAAAGAGCTGTGGTACCTGTTTTGTTGCAAAAATAGGATCCTGAGTTAATAGGGGTTTCTGTGTTCAGTTTCTCATCTTCCTACACATAACCATTCTCCTAAACAAATTCAGGTCTAACTAGGAAAATGGTCAGTGCTCACAGAAATGTGCTGCAAAGCCTTTGTTTGTAGAGGATGAGGTTTTTGGGGCAGTTCACCTGGTTTTGCATGCCTAGCATGTTTGGTTTTTTTTCCCTGAGGGGAGTGTGTTGGGGGGATAAAAGCAAGATGCAATGTTCAAGACAGATTCCTTTATTTCTATTCCCCAGCATACAGAATAGCTTTATTGGCATTATTGGCATTACCTTGCAGCACTGAAGTCTGGTGACCTGACAAGGTTCTGGCCCCTGCTCTGCAGGTCAGTGGGCAGCCTGCCAAGGGCATGGAGCTTATAGCCCTTCCCCTGTGTTTTTTCTGAGAGATCATTGTTCTTGGGCTGCAACTCCCAAGTCCAGCTCTTGCCTCTAGAATCCCCAAGGAGAATAGACCTAATTTGGCACACTTGTGTCTGCAGATCCTCAGTGACAGGTGTCACTGGGTTTGGGTCTGTTAAGATCTCCAGCTTCCTCTCACATTGTCCTAGAGTCACCTCTGCTGTGCTTTTGTGATTATTTCTGGATATTCCTCTATTTTACATGAGCTTTCCTTTCAGAATGCCCAGCAGGGTAAGTTTCTCATCTTGAACCTTTGCTTCAATGATTAATTTATTTTAATGGAGCCTGGCAGCCTTTCACAGCAACTTTATTTACTTTATTGGTACATAAGCAAGCTGCAGAAGAGATTTGCATGTCATAAGCTTTTTAGACTGAAAGAATTATTGAGTCATGGCTTCCTATAGTATATAAAGTCTTTGCTACCTTACTTGGAAGACAGGGATATTTCATTTTGTGATACTAGTGTAGGTTCTGTGTGAAATATGTTGAGTTTCAGGAGGCCTCTGCTCAGATTCTCTCAGTTAGGATATCCAGCTGCTCTGCCTTATTCTCTCTTACATATAAATTTGATTTCTTAAGATCCTCCAAAGCTGCTGTGTGTCATGAGTGACAGAAACCACAGGCCTGAATCTGCCTGGCAAGGCTGAATGTAAACTATTTGAATGTTAGTGACAACAGTAGTCTGGATTCACCTTCAGCTGTGAGAGACAAAATTGGATTGTCTGTGTGTGTCACTTCAGCTATATAGCAGTTGTTGGAGAGGGGCTGTGTGTGTTTTATGCACACCCTTAAATCAGGTGGATAGGCTGAATGTGGAAATTGCAGTCCAGAATTTCCACAGAAGTTCAGCAGTCTGGGGTTTGTTTTGTTTGTTTCTTGTGAGTATACAGAGAGGCTGAATTAAAATGAATAATGTGTCCCTTTTGGTGTTTGGTTTCTTCTTATGCTCAATAGGATGGTTACCCTGATTTCCAGGACACAGTCCAGACCCTCTACCAGCAAGACAAAATGCCACTTGCTTTGGCTAAAGGAAAGAGTGAAGACTCAACAGCTCTTAATTCCCAGGTAAACCAACTACACTGATACTGTGAATAATACAAGCAGAGTCTTTGTACATTGATTTCCATATATTGTTTTGATGGCTGAAGTAGTTACCATCAATTTTCCAAAGCTCCCTGGCTTAGATGTGATTGCATCACTCTTCATTTGGGTTTGCCTTCTGAAACTGTTCTGACACAGAGCTACAGCTCCAGCCTTGTCAGTTCCAAAGAGGTAAGAGACCTCGTATAGTAGGCTTGAACCTACCTTAGGAAGCAGTTACCCTCTGGATCTGAGAGGACAAATTATCTTTCTAAACAGCATCTAGCCTGGTTGAAATGCAGTTGGTTTTGAGTATCCAGAAAGCTTTTTATAAATGAAAGACAGGTTTCTGATGCTTTGTCTTTTCTTCAGTGCATCCCAGCCTTGAGGCAAAAAGACACATCTCCAAGGAGGCATTACATGCTAAGTTGCAACAAATTCATTTTGTGCAGCTGATTTGGGCAAACATAATCACCAAACTTTCATGTAAGGTTACATTTAGGAGTTACACTCCTCTTTTCTGAGGCTAGATGTGTTTGCCTTCTCTTTTACCTCCTTCCATCCCAAGGTAGTGTACAGTCACATAAATCTGTGCATTGTGGTGCATCAAAAAGCAGTTCTGATGTCACAGCATGATTAAACCAGCTCGTTTTTATCTTCTACATGCTTTAAAGTTTTCTTTGGTCACTGTCACATAGCAGTGGACTACAGGTTTATTTGAAGCTTCAGTGTATCTGCAGCCCTTAGAAGTTCTTCTGTGGTGTTCAGAAGCATCCTTGGAGTTTCAAATTCTGCTTTTATCCCACTTAAAAAGATGAGAAGTGCTTTCTTCTCTTCAGAAATGATTTTACAGTTCAAAAGTTGTTAACAGGGGTGACAGAATAGCAAAGTTCAAGCACCCTTGAAGGTAAACTATTTGAAAACAGGGTTGTTTTTTTTTCTTTACCTGCCTCCCAAGTTGGAGCTATCAGTGTTCTTCTGCAGAACCTGAGGAACTCATAGCCAGAGGGAGTAAATGTCAGTCATGTGGTTGCCCTGCTGTCAGGGTCATCGCTCTGCCAGAGCAACGTTGTGCTGGTCTGTTAGGGTGTCAGTGGTGTTTGTAAACAGAACCCTGCTGAGTAAGCAGACTTTCAGGGGGAATCAGGGCTTTCATCATCTCCCAAGAACAATTAAGTGCTCTGCAATTAATAGGCCTCTGTACTAGCTGAAACAACTACAGCATGAACCCAAAAGAGACCATCATCAATGTTAAGTTTGTGCCCTTTCTGCTCTCAGGTTCGCTGGGGCTCTTCTAAATCCAACTTCCCTCAACTTGTGATTTTTCTTTGCATGTTTTGCAAGCTGCTTATTTACATCCTCCAGAAGAAGATGCTATTGAAAAGTTAGATTTCTCTTGGCACCCAAGGCAATGCCAAACATTCAGACGCCATCCCCTCCCACGTTGCGCCGCATTGTTTAGCTTCCCTCTCGAGAGGTGTATAGGTCTTGTTCTTCTTCTAGACAGACATTTCACACCTTTCTCCCCCACAAACATACTGTCATCCTACACTTTCAGAATGGCAGATTTTGAAGCTTGTGGAGTGCTGTTTCCTAAAATAAAAGATTCCAAGATGTCTGGTGAGATCTTGGCAGAAGTTTTTAGCAGATGTTGCCGTTGCTCTTGGAATCCTTTTTGTGGTACTTTGGGAAGACATGGATTTGAACAGAGCTAACTGCATCATTAAGGCATCATTTTTGAGGCATCTTTATCTTTTCACCTGACCTTGCAGTCCTCAAGTGCACTGAGTGATTTGTGTGTGTGTGTGTGGTTCTGAAGAGCAGAACTGATCATTGCCTTTCTGCGTGGCTGCGCTGCAGCAGCTTGCAGGGGAATGGTTCTTGGGTGATTTAGATGCACAGCATGAAAATCTGGATGGGGGCAAAAAGAGTTTGTTTGCTTGCTAGTTGGGAAGAAACTGTAAAGCACACATCTGTACATGTGAGTCAACAAAACCCTCTATCTAGGCTGGTAGCCTTCTCATCTGATATTGGTTTGGGTTTTTTCTCCCCCTCCCCACCCCTTGTGATTTGACTTGCTGTATGTGTGTGTGTGGAGAGAGAAATGTTCTTTGTCTTCTGCTTCATTTGCAGTCAGAAAAGGTGATGGCCAAACAGATGGAGTTTCTTTGCAACCAGGCTGCATTAGAGAGACGTCTCTCCACAGGGTGTTACAGACAGAACTCAGAGGAGCACAGCCCCAATGGCATGTCTTTAGATAATGCTGATGGACAAGGTATGGTAGCTTCCAGGCATGGCATTGCTGCCAGCAAATCCATTTGCTCTTATGCAACCTTTTTGTCAGTGGTGTTATTTATGTGCTGGAGAACAGTGAGCACTGGATGGACAAGCCAAGATCTCTGCCCTGAAGTGCTTACAGGCTAAATAATGCAATCAGATGTACAGGCAGGTTCTGCTCTGTTACTCTGACTTACTCTGGGCAAACTGCTTTGGGAGGGAAAAGAAGGTAGGGAGCAGTGCTGCTGTTGAGGGCAGAACTTGGCTCTAGCTTTGCCCTGAGTTTTGGAAACAGAGCAGAGTGTTGCATTTCAGTTGTGTTCTGAAAGTCAAGCAGATAAGGTAGCTGGAACTCCTTTTTCTTTACCTGTTTGTGCAGTCTAGGAACAAAACCTGAGGAGCTGGCTATGGAAATTTTGCTTAGAACTAAGCAGATTCTAATGATGTTCTTAGTAGCTTGTTATTCTTCAAAAAGCTTACAGTTTTGTGGTTCTCTCTTTGATTTACCAACTGGCTATTGCTTGGCTTGAATTAATTTTAGGAGTGTTTGTTTTGTTCCAGCCTTTTCTGTTTGGGTTTCTTTTTTTACTGTTGTGAAATGAGACAATGTTACAAACATAGGAAATGGCAACCAAACTTTCTTGTCTGTTCCTTAAGACTTCGTTTGTTTAAGGGTGGGGGGAGAAGGGAGAGGCAGTAGAGGGAGGAAGTAAGGGAATTGATGTCAGTAAGCATTAAAACAGGTTTTCATTTGTGTGTGTTGGTCAAGCAATGCAGTACACAAGAATGCAGGAAGAACTGGATGTGTGGATCCAGCTCTTCTGGATGGTGCAAGCTTCTTTATACCTTTCCTTAATGGCTCAAGTTGTGCCAGGGGAGGTTCAGGTTGGACATCAGGAACAATTTCTTCCCTGCAAGAGAATAATAACCTGTAGAATAATCTGCAAAGCAGCTTGTTTCCATAAGCCTTATTTTGCTAGAGAGCCTTCCTGAGCAGCTGGAATTTAGGATGCCCTTTTGCTGCTAGTATCAATATATCTTTTAAGCCTCTACCTGCTTGTTTTGTTGCTTTTTAATATTGCTTTGCTCTTAATGCCTCCCCATTTCACTGTGGACATCTTGCAGGTGAAAGACCACTGAATCTTCGAATGCCAAACCTGCCCAGCAGGCAGCTGCAGCACATTTCCCTTGATGGAGAGCAGCATGTTGGGAAACCTTTGTGCAGTGACTTGATTCGGCTTTACCCCAGCAGTGAGGCCAAGTCCCAGTCCTCAGGTCAGTGCTAGCCCTTGGAAATTCTCCCAGCATCTCTTCCAAAGCCTCTGGTGAACTTGTTCATGCATGATGTCTCTGAGTAAAGATGGTTGGACTGTGGATGATCTGAGAGGTCTTTTCCAACCAGAATGATTCTATGCAAAAGCTAGGTTCAGAGGAGCAACTTCTGGCACGTGTCCATCCTCAGAGAGCAGAATTGACCCAAATTGCTGTTGTTAAATGCTAAGATTGCTGTCATGTTAATGCAGTTGGATTGTAACATGGCTTCAGACTGTATCAAGCAATCAGACTTTCTTTACAAAGACTTTTGATTCTGGTTTATGAGGACCTAGCACTGGTTCTTTACAGTGAACCAAATCACACAGTAGCTCTTTCAAACTGGAGTTTCCCATCCACTGCCTTCTGCTCACTGGCAATCTTGTCACTTACCTCTGGCACTGGGAGAAACTCCTTCTGACTTTGACAAAAGACAGCAAGAATCCTTTGCAAAAATCTGTCTGGGTGCTTTCAGTTGAATACTCAGGGTACTGAAATAAAGCCTGGAATTCTTGAGACTCCCCCAGCTTCAGGAATAATAATAAAATCCCACCTGAGTTTGGAAAATCCAATGGGGAAGAGGTTATTTGAAGGACAAGATGCAGAAAGTTGTTTTGAAGGCTGGGCAGAATCTTGCCTCTTCCTCTTTGGTACACTGCATTCTTAGCTCCCCTTTTTTTTTTTTTTTGGCAGTTGGTCTCAATCTCAGTGCTAATTCACTTAGTGGAATTTCTAGTTGGTGGTTTTTAGCTATTCCCTTTCAAAAAGCAAGTGCAGATTGAATGCATCTCCACTAAGCCTTGCCCTGGGAGAGAAATGAAGTAAATCTGTGGTGATTACTCTCTCATCACTGCAGGGGAACTGAGATGGTTCTAACCCAGCTGGGTGAAAGCCCAGGAGGAGCAGGAGGCAGAATTCATTGCTTCAGTAAATTAGTTAATATCCATATGATTCATGGACCTTTTTCTTGAACTAAGAACAGAATCTGTTTGTTTCCAAGCATTGTTTTTAACATCTTTCCTTTTTCCTTTCTTAATGCAGAAGGCCTTGGTATTCTAAAGGATTTTCCTCATTCAGCTTTCAACAACCTAGAAAGGAAGGTCATCAAAACAGAACCTGAAGACACCAGATAGTCACTCTGCTCTGCAAAATGGTGTTATAGGAAAGAAGGAAACTTCAGAGGAGAAAAAAAACAAACCAGCCTTAATAACCAGTGTTGCCTCAATTCAAATAAGAGATTTCAATAGCCAAAGCCTAAGAACTGGTCCCAGTCACCTGTGGAAACAGGAAAGCAAGAGACACTGCTCACTAGAAGAGTCATCCAGGTGGCTCAAACATTCCTGTACAAGGGGGTTTCTCACGTGGGAAGGGTCACAAGTTAATATTGTGAGTCTTCATTATTTAAGAATGTATTATGTATTTGTATAACTTATCAAAGTAAATCTAGATGTCAGGACATGTATGGAGTCCAGTAGATGTGGCTACAGTTCATTTGACTTGAACTTTCAATGTCTCCTTTTCAGTGTAGCTAGCATAGATATTGGTTGTTCAAACCTTGGAACTACAAAGCCTTGGAGAATTAGGAATGCAAACCTTGTGACACAGTGAACCCCAAGTTTGCAACAGTATTTGTAGAGTCAAAAAAAAAAAAGAAAAAGAACAAAAAAAAACCACAAAAAAAAAAGGAAAATGCATAAACTCTTTCATGGTTTAAAATGTTATGTGGATCTAGCATTTGATAGACCTAGACCCTGAGTCTTGTCTTCTAGAGAACCTACTTGACACCTAACTATTGTGACATGGTTTCAGCAGCCTTTGTGTAACACATTTCCAGCAGAACTGCTCCCTACAGTTCAGGAGTGGGGGAAAAAAATGCCAGTTTAGGGTATGGAAGAGTCCATCTGATTGGTTCCCATTGCCTTGGGATAAACTACAGTTTGCCATCCTGCACAATTCTGCACATCTCCTTTGGTAGGAAACCTGAGAGCTGTGGCCAGGGCTGCCAAAATTGTCCTTCAGACCATTCTAAACCTTTTGGGACTTCTCTGTGGATCTTGGAAAAAAAACCTGCCTAAAGAAAATGCATCCTAGGTGTGGCAAAGATGAAATCTGGAAAAGGTTGCACTTAATATCCAGAAACCATAAGGAGGAGAGAGAGAGAGAGAGAGACAAGGAGTGACCTCTTCCATGTGTGACTCCTTCTGAAGTGCTGTCCAGCCCAGTGATTCTATGAATATCTTGTATACTGCATCCAGTATGTCACTAGGTTCCTTTCTCTATGTGATTAACATCTGTATTTGTTATTTATTTGACAGGTTTTATTGTTTTTATTTGGGTTTTTTGTACATTTTCCCTTTTGCAGATGTCAGTATCTAAGGAGAAAAGAGTTGGCATATGACTCTGGAACTACCCATGGTGTGTTTTGTGTGTATCCCTTTCCCCTCTGTGCAGCTCCCTCAATAAGAGCTGCTTCCCTGCAGCCAAAAAGAGTTCTATGCCTCCTTTGCTCAGTTACAGGTGTTGCCTACAAGGTGTTGTGGAGGGGAAAGGGAGGGCTGAAGAAAAGTTCAGTTTACCATGCCAGTGGGTAAACTTTCCCATTCAGGGATACACTTCATGTCTGCAGTTTGCTCTGTGTCCTAGCTGTGTCTCAAGGATTCAGTCACAGTCTGTGTTGTACTCCAAAGGGGCAGCCAAGTGTGAGCTGAAGTTGTCTACTCTGCAGTCTCTTTATCACTGTAAACATACCTAATTCTTTGATCACTCCGGATTTGTGGAACAAAGCTTTATAGTAGAAACACCAGTAAACAACTTTTGATACTATGAAAACGTTTGGGTTTCTTTTTCAAACCATGTTTTCTGGAGCTGATGGGACTGTTTCACTGGCTGAAGGAGCTGACTTGAAGCCATGGAGTTGGCAGCTTTGCTGTCAGAAAGAAGAGAGTGGCTGTGGAGTTGTGTTTCCTCTTTCCTGTCGTGGGAGCTAGTGAGAAAAGGGGGAGATGTTCCTTCAGTTTGTAACTGGTTTAGGACCTGAGTAGCTTTCATCAGACACCTGTGGACAACTTGAGGTTGGAACTGTGCAGCTTTTGAGGGGTAGAAGGTACCAAGCAACAAGACTTTAGAGATGCAGGAAACATTCTGGGTTTTCAACATCACCATCAAAAGTTGTGTGTGGATCACAGAAGAAGCTTTTGAGCTTGCTGCTCTCCTGGATTTGAAGGGAGAGGAAGGCAAAGGAACTCTCAGAGCAGCAGGCTGTTTCAGTTGAGTCCAGAGATTATTTTGTAAACACTAATGTATTAAATTTGCTATAAATTAAAAAAAGTCTCTAACAGTTCTATTTTTGAGGTGTACAATCCAGTACTTTGTGGCACAACTGGTTGGTTAGCTCTGGAACCCTTGAAGAGTCCAACAGGCCATTTCAGTCTCAATAAGCTGGAAGCAGTTGGGGTTTTTTTTACTGGTTTGCAGCTGTATTGATTATTTTTTTTAATTATTATTATTATTAATCTGGGCTGGGGAGGGGGAGGGGGGAAGGAGAAGGTGGGAGGTGAATTCTGAGACTGCACCTCCATCGAAGAACAGCAAATATTCAAGCCTTGGCCTTTCCATGACAAAGGTCTCCGTGGACTGCAACTTGGCCAACCTCAGGAGCAGCAGGTGAAGGCTTGTCCTTGCCTCTTCCTGAAGGGTTGCTAGATTCAGGGTGCTCTGGATCAAAGGCCAGCCCTGCAGATGATGCCTGTTCTTATTCACATGTTTATATTGTTTGCTTACAAAATAAAATTCACCGTGAGAACTCTGTAGTTTCCCCAGGCTTTTTCCTGCTTCTTTTTGTGTTGTTGATTGTGTTTTCTCCAAAGAGATGTTAATTTTCTGGGGGTAGGGGAGGAGGAAGTAGTTTGAAGTGCAGCTCTCACTGGTGGAAGCCTTTTCTTCCTCCTGTGGTCGATTCCTTTATGGGTGGCCTCAGTCTGTGCAGAGCTTTAGTGGGCCAAGGCAAAGGGGGAGGGACTAACACCCAGGAAGGGTCTAGTTCCCTGCACTCGCCACCTCCTGCACTGTTTCCACTGGCTTTGTGTATGGTGGTCAAGTGCTAAAGCATTTGTTCCTGGCTGGGACTTGACTCCTGGTGATGGCTTTGCCCTTGACAACAGCTGCAGAACTCATTTCTTCCACGGTTTCTTGTCAAAGTACAGAGAACTCAAAACACCAGGCTCAGACGTGGTGGTGAAACATCTTCCAGTGGCCCCTTGTTAAAGCACAAACACTGGAGCATCTCTGGCAGGAGGAAAGGCTGAGAGCCCTGGGGCTGCTTAGCCTGGAGAAGAGCAGCCACAGGGGGGAGCTGCTCGATGCCGAGCAAGAGCTGAAGGCTGGGGACCAGAGGCTGGGGCCAGACTCTGCTTAGTGGTCAGGGACAGGGCAATGGGCACAGACTGGAACCAAGGAGGTTCCACCTAAACAGGAGGAAGAACAACTTTGCTGTGAGGAAGGCGGAGCCCTGGCCAGGCTGCTCAGAGGCTGTGGAGTCTCCTTCTCTGGAGAGATTCCAAACCCCACCTGGCGGTGATGCTGGGTAAGCTGCTCTGGGTGACCCTGCTTTAGTAGGGGAGTTGGATTAGATGATCCCCAGAGGTCCCTTCTAACCCCCACCATGCTGGGATTCTGTTACTGCAGCAGCTGGTATTTGATAACACTTGTCTTGGCTCTGGGCTCCTGAGGGTGGTGAGGCAAAGACACTGTGCTCAGGGCACCCTGCTCAGCTCCTTCCCTTGAGCACAGAGCAATATTCCAGCTGAAGAAGCAGGAGCATCCCTAGCACCTTCATGCTGGCCGCAGGTGGGCTGAGCTGTAGCTTTGGGGTCCCAGCTGGCTGTGGGTGGATGGGATCTCTTCTCCCCCAGGCATGGGTCTGCTGGGGCTAGGAGGGATGGTGCTGCTTGGCTCTGGAGCTCCCTGGCTGTCTCCTTAAGCAGGAAAACGAGGAGAAATGGCATGAGGCTCCTTTCTGCTGTACAGAAGGGTTGAAAAGATGTTGTGCTGCAGTGATTCAGTGGGGAAAGGATAAATCCCTCACATACACCTACGCACCACCACGAGAAAGAACTCCGTGGGCAGAGAAGGAGCAGAACATGAAATATGAATTTCCTCGAGCTGCTCAGCAGGGATGGCTTTCAGGAGCCCTTCTTCCAGTGGCTCTGTGCTCCCTCTTACCCAGCTGTACTGGATGAAAGTCTGCCCCCACCCTGGGGAAGACACCCAGCTGAGGATGTTTGCCCTGCCCCATGGCTTGCACCTGCAGCCTTCGGGATGGGCGAGTCCTCTTCTCACGTGGTTTTGGGCTGCGGTTCTTGCTCCAGGAGCTGTGGGTCAAGGCTGGTAGTTTTTCCTTGTGTAAGCTGGTAACTCCAGCAGGCAGCAGCCCCAGGGCTGAGGGAAGCTGTGGAGGTGGCTCCCACTATAGAAGAAGTCGGGAAGTTCTAACGTGAGCTAGTGGCAAGCCCTGGTGCCAACCACTCACCCCAAAACCACCAACCCCAGCCACAACTGATGCTCCTGACTCCCTCTTCCTTGGGTAAGTCCACAAGGAATACAGCCCTTGAGGGGGTGGGCTGTACTTGGAGGTGTTGGAAGGGTGAGTGAATGCTTTTGCCCATGTAACAAAATATTTAGAGGTCTTTGAAGCATGCTTATCTGAGACATGCACTGTCTGAGATGGTCTCTGGTGGAGCAGGGGCCACGCAGAGCCTGGTGCACATGTGGAGTGCCCCAGAGGAGCCTTCCTAGTGAAGGCAGCTGTTGCTGGTGTGGGTAGATTTCATTTACATTGCAAGGGATTTTATTCAATTTTGTTTGCTTTGTTAAATATTTTATAGATTACTTCTCATTGAATGTGGATTCCTCCTGTATCTTTTAGAGCCTGTGTGTATGCAGTTAATTTCCTATTACCTTGGGGATTTTAGGCTGCTTCATTCTCAGAGCTATCTAGAAAATGATTTAATCACCTTGGAAAAAGCCTCCATAGCCAACAAAACAAAACCCCAAAACCTCCTGTTTGCTTATTGCTCTGTTGTAAGCTAGGGGTGCATGACCTAGCAGCACGGGGTTGTCAAACTGCACATAAGCCTCCATTGAAAGCCAGTGCCAAAATAGACCTTAAAAACAATTAAAAGAATTAAATCTCTGCATGCAGAGGCAAGAATGCAAATGATTTTCTCATCATCAGGCTGGGCAGGAATTTCTGAGGTTTCTTCAGGGCAGAGTCACCTCCAGATTGAGGGCAGCTTATGGTTGGCATGGTGAATTGGGATGCATTTGGAACCCCAGCAACCACTCGTCCATCTATGCCATTAGAAGTTTGAATGCTGACAAGAGACCTTTTCCAGCACCCATGGGGGAAGCTCTCCAATGGGCAGGCCATGGAGAAATGGGCACCAGGATGCTGTGTCTTCAGCATTCCTCTTGCTTGTCCCCAAAAGGGATGAGAACAGACTGGAACCCAGGAGGTTCCACCTGAACACGAAGAAGAACAACTTTGCTGTGAGGATGGCAGAGCCCTGGCCAAGCTGGCTGGAGAGGTTGTGGAGTTTCCCCTCTGTGGAGAGATTCCAACCTCATCTGGAGATGATTATGTGCAAGCTGCTCTGGGTGACCCTGCTTTAGCAGGGGGTTAGGACTAGATGATCCCCAAAGGTCCCTTCTGACCCCTACCACGCTGGGATTCTGGGTGTTTGCTGAGCCCCCAGCTGAGCACAGTCCCACCCAGGGGGTGATGTGTTTGAGGGCTTTCAGTGGAACAGTGTCAGCCTCATGCCCACACAGCAGCCTTGGGATCTGCCTCACACTCATTCAGAAGCTTCAGCTTCTCTGCCACGCACACAATGATCTCAGCAGCATCCTTCTCGTATCTCCCCTCCCTGGCTCCCTTCCAGCCTCTCCTGTGAGTGCCTGGTTATTACTGGAGCATCCAGCATGTTTTACTTCATATTCATCTCTTTTCCACATCCCAGCCCACTCACATATTAGATCTGAATCTTTTTTTTTTCCCCCCCCATTTTTTTTCCTTGTAGCTTATTGCTCCTCAGAGCAGTGAGGCATGACATGTTGTGTGTTGTGACACATCCTGACATGGCTCAGCAGCATGGCATGGAGCAGCCATCTCCACTCTGTCCTGGCTGCCTCACTGCCTGGACCCACCAGCTCTTTGGGAATCCCAGAATCCTAGTATGGTAAGGGTTGGAAGGGACCTCTGGGGATCATCTTGTCCAACCCCCCTGCTAAAGCAGGGTCACCCACAGCAGGTGTCCAGGTAGGTGGAAAAGAACATTGAATGCTGTGGATGGTGATGGCACCAAAGATGTCTTGGCTTTTACTATGGACCTCTTGTCAAAGCAGGGATGAAGGCAAGGAAAACTTCAGCCCTTCTGTATGCCCAAAGCCTTGCTGCAGTCTTAGACTTACACATTTGAGCTTTTCCTCTTCATGGGAGGTGGTGGTCCCATTAGCTGAAGGTGACTCCATAAGGCTGGCTGGGGCTGTGTAGTGCTAGCATTGAAAGGAGAAGTGCCAGAAATAGTTTGAAGACAGAGTTCTCAGGTGATTTTGGTGTGTTAAGCATGTGGCCAGTTTTAAAGGGCTATCACTGGACTTCTCACAAAGATAAGAGAAGCCTTGAAAGTTTGATGGGAACAATGGGATGGAGAACAGGTCATAGCTTATGGTGTCGAGTGGCTGGGACAGGCAGCACCAGTGCCATCCATGACAGGAGAATTCTGGGGTAGCTGTAGATGTTTTAATTGTGAGATGGAGAAGAATTCATGTTGGTGCTTGAAACCAAGTTTAGCTCTCATCCTCATGCAAATGCCTTTCTCTTGGTATCTGAAACAATCCCCACAGAGCAGGGTCCCATCTCCTTTCCCAAAGGCAGTTTCTTTCTTCCCTCCAACAGAGGTCAGCAGGGCTTGAAGAGCAGCAGGCACCATGCAAATCACCTGGCTGGCTCCCTGCTTACCTGAAGCCATTTGATTTTTACCCAAGCAATGGCTGGACAGTGTTGGCTCTCAGGTCAGAGGCCTCTTTGGACTGGAGGCTTCACTGGGTTGGCTTTGCTTTTCCTAGCCATTTCTATGCATTTAGGAGCCATCAAAGAGGTCTGATGTGAATTCCACGGCTGAGATGGAGCTGGTGAAGCAGGTGGCAAGCCTGTATTTGGCACAAGGAGGGAAACAAACCCTTCAAACCAAACTGAAAGGCTTTTAATTAAAACAAAAAGATTAGATCAACTAAGTATTACAACAGGTGGTTAAATCCTGAGGCTAAACAGCCTGTGCTTTGTTCTCCAAGTCTGGGACACGAAGAGAAGCCTTCTAGAGGGCAAACAAAGGATCCTGAATACGTGGCATTAGAAGTGTATTCCTGGTAGCATAGCAAAGTTGAAACTGGTGTTTCAGAGGGAGGAGGCAGAGACATGTAAATGCAGAGCTTATGTTGACAGGGCCTCTAGAACAGAGTCAAAAGTTTGCATTCCCATGGGATGGGAAGAGTCTGATTTGGTTTGCTCCTTGCTGCAGCCATGCAGAAGAACACGGCCGTCCACCCCCCTGCTCTGCACCCTGCCTCCAAAAGTGGTGTGAAGAACTTTGCTCCTCACAGGCTGTGATGTTGCAAAGTGCTCTGAGATGTGTTGTTGGCAAGGGTTTCCAGGCAGTTCTGTAGCCACGATGGGGATGTGTTATCTTCAGCTGCTTACCCTGCTCTCAACCCCCACGAGGTGAACATGAGCCAGCAATGTGCCCCAGGTGGCCAACAGCATCCTGGCTTGTGGCCAGCAGGGCAATGATGCTGGTGAAGGGTGTAGAGCAGAAGGCTTTTGAGGAGCAGATGAGGGAAGTGGGGTTGTTTAGTCTGGAGAAGAGGAGGCTCAGAAGAGACCTTCTCACTCCTTACAGCTCCCTGAAAGGAGGTTGGGGTGGGGTGAGGGTTGGTCCCTTCTCCCAGATGACTAGTGATAGGATAAGAGGAAATGGCCTAAAGTTGCACCAGGGGAGGTTCAAATTAGGATATTAGGAAGAATTTCTTCCCTGCAAGAGTGGTTAGACATTGGCCCAGGCTGCCCAGGGCAGTGGTGGAGTCACTGTCCCTGGAGGGGTTCAAAAAATGTAGATGTGATGATGAGGAACATGATTTAGTGGTGACTTGGCAGTGTTAGGTTAACAGTTGGACTGGATGATCTCAGAGGTCTTTTTCCAGCCTTAATGATTCTATGAGGTGCTGCTGAACTTACCCACCAGAAATGCCTTTTTCTTTGTGGATGAGCTACACCTGGATTTTCAGAGCTGCTGAGCAATGATCAGTCTCTTGATCTTGGACACTTAACCTCATGTACCTGAGGGGAGACAGTGAGGAAAAGCTGTGTGCACCCAACAGTGCACCCACCCAGTCTTCCAGCACCCACATAGACATCCTGTAGAGCTCATTGCTTTTTTAAAGCTGAAGGCAAGAACTCTCCTGGATCATGCTGGGCAACATGGTCTGCATGACAAGAGATAGCAGGGCCACCAGCATGCTTTCCCCTTGATCATGCCAGTAGGTTGGCACCCTCCTGAAGGACCTGCCTGGACTGTGTCCTCCCACCCCTGTGGCTCAGTACCTGCTGTGGCGAGCACAGGCAGGGTGAGGGCAGGTGATGTGCAGGGTGTTGGCACCTCCAGGGGATGAAGTCAGCACAACGGGAGTGCAGCACAGACAGGCCTGGAGGCATTCCCAATGCTGCTGCTGAGGCCTCCTCCACTGGTGCCTGAGGACTTGGGGCAATGAGGGAGGGTTGTGCCTGCTCTCATGACCACAGATGATACCAGGGAGATGAATTGCTCTTCAGAATGGTTGCATTTTTCCTTCCAAGGGTCCCACTGCTGAACTGTTTGGTTGCTTTGCTCCACTGTCTGCACTCACCAGAATATGAGGGAATGTCAACCTGAAAGATAACATTCCAGCAGACAGAAGCCTAACCCCAAACCCTCCTTAAAATGCTCCAAGGGGAGGAATTGGATTAGTTATGACTGTGTACTATGGTGTGAGGGGGGGAAACCCTAAACCTCAGAGCTGTCACCTGTTGCTGAGCCACCGTTTTAGGAGGCAGGTCAATATAGCAAGTCCCAGAAGAGGGTGATACTGCTCTCCTGTAGAGCACAGCCCCAGCTTGGAGCGGCGCTGCTGGAGCAGAAACCCTAAGGCTTGGTGCTATGCCGAAGCTCAGCACCACCTGCTAGTTTTCACGGGATGAGGAAAACGCTTTCGCCTGACCCAGGAGCTCCTTCCCCCCCGGGAGAGGACAGATGGTCTCCTGGTGAAGGCGTGGGACTGGGAATCGGGAGCTCTGGATTCCTTTCCTGGCTACATCAGAAACTTGCTATGTGGCACCACCTACTCCTGCGCCCACGGTTCCTCCTCCTCCTCCTTCCCTCTCTCTCGCCGCTTTCTCCAGACCTTTCACCTTGCTGCTCAAATGTTTTGGGTTTTTTTTTTCCTTTCTGAGAGTGCTTTTTGCAGGCTCAAAAGCCTCCTGGCACGTTGTCACCAGGACCTGGACCAGACACCCACTCCTACTCGGGCTTCTCCGCCTTCCTCGCTCTTCCCATCAATCTTTCCCTATCCTTTGCAAAGCTGCTGACGTTTGATGTCCTCTCCAGACGCTGCTCCTGGCCAAAATTTCTCCTTGCTCTACTTTTGGAGCACCTCTATGGGGTTTACTGCAGAGAGTGCACTTGGAGCATGGGTGGTTCGGGTGCTGAGGGCAGAGCTGGGTTTAGTACCCCCCCAGCAAACCTGCTGGCAGGAGTACGGTGATATCAGTGGATGTGACTCATGGCAGAGCAGCCTGACTCACCTTAGGGATTTTCTGCTCTGGACTGAACAAAGCCTTCAGGGCTGGATGCTGCTCATCCTCTTGGGGGTGTTTGCTTCCTTCTCCTGCTCTCCAGGACTCAATTCCTGTTTATT
Source organism: Galbula dea (assembly GCA_013399015.1). Lineage (NCBI taxonomy): Eukaryota > Metazoa > Chordata > Aves > Piciformes > Galbulidae > Galbula > Galbula dea. The sequence goes on along the minus strand of VWZX01006232.1, from coordinate 20,612 downwards.
GTCACTGCTATACCTTCACTGGGCTCGGTATAACTTTACAGAATTTATATTGCCTTTGGTATCAGCTTTGTTGTTTCATTAAGAAGAATTTCTTCCCCAAGAGGGTGATTAGGCATTGGCACAGGCTGCCCAGGAAGGTGGTGGAGTCACCATCCCTGGAAGGGTTCAAAGAACATGTGGATACAGTGCTTGGGGCCATGGTTTAGTGGTCAGCATGGTAGTGTTGGGTGGATGAGGTATTTTCCAAGCATGATGATTCTATGATTAAATCCATTTTCATTTCAACTCATGGATCTTCTTTTCTTGATTCTGCTTCTCTGCAGGGAAGAGGTCATCAGGTGATGGAGCAACTGCTAGAGTGTAGCCCCAGACATAGGCTAAAAGTAGAGACCACAGCTCCTTCTTCCAAAGCCCCAGGGTAAGGATAACTGGCTCCTCTAGCCTGCAGAGTAAGGCTGGGCCCGAGGGAGTGGATTGAAGCCAGCATAGAAACCTTGAGCCTACATCTGAGAACTTTAATTTTTGGGGGGCCATCCCCACAGTGCCAAGCACAGGGTCTGAAGTGGGTGATGTCCTCATGTTCTGTAAGACAGCACATGGAACAGAGCAGCTTGTGAGCACATGGCAGAGCAAAAGGTGAAGGGCAGGAGGGGTGGAGAATCTCTCCTGCTTTTCCTAACCCAACACCCCGTTCCTTGGATGCAAACGAGGTGCCTGATGCTTTCCCACCACCATCAGCAGGATTGTTATCTGCCTGCGAGAAAGGGAGCTGGCTAAGGACCTTGTGGTACTGAATAATCCTGCAAGAGAGGGAGAAAAAGAAGAAGTAATTAAATTAAATCTTATTTAAGACTTGGCTCGGGGTAGGGAGGATAATAAAAGAAGAGAAACTATTTCCTTGTTGTAATAAGGTAGAGCGTTAATTAAAGAAGCCCCAAAAATGGTTGCGATGCCAAGTTGCATTAATATCCAGCTTTTGTGCTTTGCATCTGCCCAAGTGCTAGAAGAGACCTTTAGAATTGGGGCTTAGGAAGAAATTTGGGAGCTTAGGAAGAAATCTTGGAGCTTAGAGCATCCAAAGCTGTGGTCTTTCCAACCTCTCCTGCTGCCACCGCAGCCTCCAGTGAGGAAATGTTTCTGTATGGTGAGACTTCTGTCCATCTTCAGGTAAAGAGATGAGAAAACCAAGGCAATGTGTCTTCATCCCTGTACCTCTCATCTTAGACTCTAAAAAATGAGGATTCTGAAATGTCTTCTGACCCTCTTAAAGCTTGACTTTATGCAATTCATGTAAAAATACTTAATTCTGATATTTTGAGCCAAGTATTTTCATTATGCTGGTTTAATCTATAAATCCATTTTAAACATAAGGAAAAAATCTTGGGTTATTTCTCTTTGGACCTTCTTGATGAAACTGAAACGTGGCTTTGAAATATTCCAGAGTCACTAAATCTGCTTTGGTTTTGTTGTTATTGCTTTGGGATTTGTGTGTGTTTGTTTACTCTTGCTTTGTTTCGGGTTTTCTGTTTTGTTTGTTTGGGTTTCTTGGTGTTTTGGTTTTTCTTTTGTGTGTGTGGTGTGGTTTGGTTTTTGCTTGGCTTTTTTTCTTTTCCCCCATGTGGAAATCTGTTGGTTCAGCAAGAGTTCAGCAGATCCATGTGACAACATATTGCTGAAGATTAGAGTCACTAAAAGATGATGTTTTGGAAACCCAGCTAGAGGTACAAAGCTCATCAGATCTCAGGATTCTTATGAAATATAACAGAAAAACCCCCTACAGGTGCTGAATTAGAAAAAAAAAAAACCTAAATATCTTTGTTTTTTCATAAATTGGGATTTTGGAAAAGTCTGATTAGTTTAGATAATTTTGGGGTAAAATCTGTTTGGCTCTCTGCTACCTGGGGGATGTTTTATCATCCCAAGTTTTGATGTCAGAGCTCCGAAGGCCAAGGCATGACTTTCCTTGCAATTACTGCCACCTCAGAATCTATGACCTAAGAGCTCCAACTCTTTTTAGTTTTTGTTTTTTAATTAAGAGTGGTTTGGGCTTGATCCTGATTAAAGCATCTCCCTTTGTCTGTAGATCAAAGAGGCTCCAGTTGGGGTCATGACGAAATGGTGTGACAGGAGCTGCTTTGATCTAGGCCATAGAGACGATGTCTCAGGTAGTTCCAGATTACAGCTGCTCTTTGTGATTGGGATCAAAAATACAAGGAGGGTATTTCAACTATTATTCTTGTCATAACATAACATGATAACATTGCTTCTGACACACAACTTCATAGGTAGAAATAATATTATCAGGAGGAAAGTGTGGTGGTTGAAGCCCAGCTACCAGCTCAGCCCCAACAGCTGCTCTCTCCCTCCCACCCCTGTCCTCCTGTACTGGGCCCTGGGGAGGTCACACCTCGAATCCTGGCTTCAGTTTTGGACTCCTCACTCCAAGAAGGACATTGAGGTGCTGGAGTGTGTCCAAAGAAGGGCAGCAGAGTTGGTGAAGAGTCTAGAGCACAAGGCTTGTGAGGAGCAGCTGAGGGAACTGGGGTGGTTTAGTCTGGAGAAGAGGAGGCTCAGGGGAGACCTTCTCTCTTTCTACAACTCCCTGAAAGGTGATGAAGTGGAGGTGGGTCTTTTCTCCCAAGTAACAGGATGAGAGGAAATGGCCTCAAATTGTGCTAGGAGAGCTTTAGGTTGGAGATTAGCAAAAATGTCTTCCCTGAAAGAGTGTTTAGGCTTTGGCATAGCCTGCCCAGAGCAGTGGTGGAAATCACTGGAAGTCACCATCCCTGAAGGGGTTCAAAAACCCTCTAGATGTGATGCTGAGGGACATGGTTTAGTGGTGACTTGGCAGTGTTAGGTTAACAGTTGGACTGGATGATCTCAGAGGTCTTTTCCAACCTTAATGATTCTATGATATCTTTTCCTTAAAACCCCTGGTACCACAGACTGTGGCTCTGGCTATTCAAAAGTCTTGATTCAGCTCCTAAATGAAGCTGCTGAAAAGTTGGGTTAAGCCCAAAGCAGCGTTCTTCAGGCTGGTGCCAGGTTCTCTTTCTCTCCCACTGGCACAGGTAGCTCCCGTTGAGCAGGAGAAAGCACAGGGAAAGTGCAATGCAATTGAAATCCAATCACCCCATGTTTGCTCCTTTCTCTTCCTCCTCCCCTGGTTCTCCTGAACACCAAACAAAAACAACATGAAAGAAACTGAAGAAAAACAAACAGGGGGAAAGAAAACAAGGGAGAAGATGTTGCTCAACACTGAAGTGCTACAGGATTAGAGGTCTCCTCAATAACCCACCCCATGGGTTGTTACCCCTGGCTGCTCCTAGGGTCACTCAGCTTATTTTTGGCTCTTTTGGGGGTGTCCAAGGTTGGGATACAGCTGGATTTTAGAGTCAGGGCTGGTCAGCCTCCTGATGTCGTTGTTATTCTCGTGACAGACTATCTGATTTCAAGTCATGCTTCCCTGCTTGGAGGTGGTTAAAGTTCTCGTTAAAGGTCCTACTCCGTCCCGTGGTGCGCCAGGCAGCGCCCGCCGTGATGCGTGGCTGGAGATGTTATCTCTTATCACTGGCTGCTGGGAAGAGCTGGGATCAGCCGTGCCTGGGGCAGTGAGAACCCAACCTTCCTGGTTTTGTTTAAATAAACCTCCTTTACATCTGGGCTGTGCCTTGCAGGGTGGGGATGGATGTGCCTGGGTACCCCCCTACCCACTGGGATGGCAACGCTGAGACCCATCAGGAGAATGGATGGGGAAAATAAAATCGGGAGCCCAAGCCTTAGCCACTGCTGGGGAGCTTTGAAGCTGGCAGCAAGATTCAGCTTTCAGGGAACTAATCTGCTGTGCAGAAGGGAGTTAATCTGGATTTAGAGCCAGGGAGCAAAAAGGAAGCCATGTAGCCCTGGGTTTCCCATCTCTAATCGCATGCCTGCAGCCCTCTTGTTGCACGGAGAGGATGAGAGCTTTGCCACCAACTTCGGGAAGCTCAGGTGGAAGCTCCAAGTTTCCCTTTTTTATTTTTCTTAATATTTGGCATTTTAGGCATGTCTGGGAATGATCCTCCTGACAACTTCATGAAACCCATCTGGCTTCTTTCTTTTTTTCTTTCTTTCTTTTTTTTTTTTCCCTGCCTGCCTTTTCTCCTTCCTCCTTTTGCCTTGGTTTCCTTCCTTCCTTCCTACCTGCCTTCCTTCTTTTTGCCTTTTTTACTTCCTTCATTCCTTCTGCCTTTTTTCCTTTCTCTTTCTTTCCTTTCTCTCTTCTTTCTTTTTTTAACATTTCCTTTCCAAATGCCCCTGTGCAAACCTAGCTAAGCTCTTGCTAGTGCTAGAACACCCACCTTGTAACAGCATGAACTCTGTGTGCTCAGTGCTTACCATCCCCAAGTACAAAGCCACTGAGAGAAGGCATTTCCAACTGTGCCTCCTGTCCTCGATAATTCAGGTGGTGTTTGTGCAGATAAATCAGGGCACCAAAGCAGTTATTTGCTTTTAGTGACAGGCACCATCTGTTACATGCCTGTGAAGCCTTCAGAGAGGGATCCTGCCTGCTGCACGCAGGGAGGATGTGATAACGGTGGATTCAGCAGCAGTAGAATGGTTAGAGTTGGAAGGAACTTTTGGAGGTCTTCTAATTCATCTGGTATCTTGCAGAGGGTAACATCTGCCAGGTCAAGCACAAGAATGGGCAATGGTTCTGCCTGGCAGAACTGGTGCAGGCTGGTGTGACCTGGCCAACAGCATCCAGGTGACAACAAGCATCCTCCAAGTGCCCACGCTTACATATGTCAGCATCCTTCCAAACCACAACGTGGCTTGAAGTGATCCCACACTTCTAACTGGTCCCTGATGGTGTTGATGACTTCACCCACAACTGCTGTGTGTAGATAGGTCACTGGATGAAAATACTCAAAAGGAATTTGGGTACCCCTGGGGCACAGCTCTAAGGGTTTGAGATAACAAGGGATGACAATTCTGCCAGATAGTAGGTGTGAAGGCTTTGATGAGCATGGGATCTCAGTGGCAGCCTGAGCATCATTACTGCTTTCTTCTGTGACAGGAGCCAAACAGCACAGCCCCCAAGGTGCCTGGGACTGATCATCTCCACTGCCTTAATGAAGCTGTGCTGCTGCTGGCAGGTTGGATCCTGGTCCTGCTGAAATGGGCACTTGAAGGTTTGGCACAACTATGTTGCTATCTGCAAAGAGAGGAAGAGGGTATCAAGCTGCTGGGATAGGAAAAGGCTAGATGGTGAAGTACTGCAAGGGTGGAAAGGATGGGAGAGGGTTTCTGAGCATCAGCCTGACCTTTTATCTCAGAATAACGCTATCCTTGATAGCTATCACAGAATCCCAGCATGGTTGGGGTTGGAAGAGACCTCTGGGCATCATCTAGTCCAACCTCCCGGGTTCCAGTCTGTGCCCAGTGCCCCTTGGCCTGTCCCTGGGCCCCACTGAGCAGAGTCTGGCCCCAGCCTTCAGCTCTTGCTCAGCATTGAGCAGATCCCCTCTGGAGCTGCTCTTCTCCAGGCTAAGCAGCCTCAGGGCTCTCAGCCTTTCCTCCTGCCAGAGATGCTCCAGTGCTCTCAGCATCTTCCTAGCCTCTACTGGACTCTCTCCAGTAGTTCCTTGTCTCTCTTAAACTGGGGCAACACAGAACTGGACCCAGTCCTCCAGAGGTGACCTCAGTGAGGCAGAGTAAGGGAAGCAGGAGAAACTCCCTTGACCTGGTGGTCATACTCTTCTTAAGAAATGTGCCCCAGCAGACTGACTGACTATCTATCTATCTATCTACTTATCTGTCTTATATATATATTATATATATTATATAATATATTATAATATAGATACACACACATAATATATATATATACATATACATGTGGATATCCATTATACACATATATGTATAACAAATACATATATATGTGTACATATATAGTAGATATATACAGACACCTATATGTATTTTATTTATATATATAACATGATACTTTTTAGCACAATTGGACTTTTTAATAAGAAAGAATTACTTTTTTTTCTGGCTGAGTAACTAATCCACCCCTGGAAGAAGCTCTCAGGACTGTTGTGCTCTCCTGTGCCCATGTGCCACAGCGGGGTCAGCTCCCTCTGCAAGTCAAGCTCCCCCAAACCAAGAGACTGGTAGGCTCTAGCCTCCTGGGTTCAGATCAGAGTTGGAGCTGATGACTCACATGGATCTATGGAAATAGATCAAAGGAGCAGCACAGGGTGGAAGGGAACATTTGTGTTCCTCCAGCAGGAGCAGGGCTGGGGTTTTTTTTCTTTCTGAGAGCCTCTCGGAGCGTGAGTCAGTGCGTGGGTCCCCGTGGGTGGCTGCATCTGTGGGTGTTGGACCGAGACAGACGCAGAGAGATGGCTCCAATTAAGTAGTTAGTGGAATGACTGTCACTGGAATATGGATTTAAAGGTGCAGCTTGCAAAGGCAGAGCTTCCTAATTGCTCCTTCCTGGCAGCTCAGCATCCCTTGTTGGATGCTCTGTTCCGGAAGCCAGTTGTCCCTGCTGATGGAGGAGGCAAGTGGGATGGATTGGGGGGTTTCCAGCTGCCTTGCACACCTTGAGGAGGACACAGGATGGGTGGTGAAGCTCTGCCCAGGGCTGTGGGTGCTGACCCCAGAAAAGTCCTGCTGGGGGAGGAAAGGCAGGAGGGTGAGAGGAAACAGCCTCAAGTTGCACTGGAGGAGGTTCAGGTTGGATATTAGGAACTATTTCTTCTCTGCAAGAGTTGGCCCAGGCTGCCCAGGGCAGTGGTGGAGTCACCATCCCTGGAGGGGTTCAAAAATGTAGATGTGATGCTGAGGGACATGGTTTAGTGGTGACTTGGCAGTCAGTTGGATTTGATGATCTCAGAGGTCTTTTCCAGCCTTAATGATTCTATGACTCTCTCTCTCAGTGGCTTGCCGACTCCATCCTGTGGGATCCCACCTCTCACCAGCTCCATCATCATCATCTGTGAGCTTTTGAGAGGGGGGAAAAAAACTAGAGCAGAACTCTCTCCCTTGCTGCTATTTTTGGGTTTTGCTATTTCATGCCCTGCCAATCAGATTTGATAAGGCTGCATGGCAGGAGAGACATCTGATTGAAATCAATTAGTCAATAAAGGCTTAATTCAATAAGTGATGAAGAAAACACAGAGCTCCTGGCCACAAACCACACATGAGCTGGGCAAGAGATTGGTGGTTCCAGGTGCCTGCTTTGGACTCACATCTCTGCTTTTGATGTCTAAGCTTCATGTCCAGTGGTAATTGAATATAGAACTTGCAGAGGTCCTCTTGAAGAGGTAAATACCTATTTATTATTGCTCTGCACCCTCCCCAGCTGGCCCTACAAGGAGACATGTCTGCTGGGGATTTCCTTTTCCTAGCAGATGGTTGTTACATGGAATGGAGGATTTATAATTCATTGCTTTTTGGGGGTATGGTTTATTTTTTGAGATGTTCTGCACAGATGAGGGATCAAAGGATTGCTTTTCACCCTCATTGCTATGCTGAGCACATTTGAGCAGGGAGAAAGACTGTTAGTATGAATAATTAAAACAAAAAAACCCCAAACCTAACCAACTCTTGAAGTAGTAGATGTGTAAAATTAGTGTATTTTTAAGAGTGTCAGTAGAAGTGCTTCTAAATGTGGCCACTGGAGCATGGGCTGCCCACGCAGATGCAACGTGTCCCTGAGTGTGTGAGCAACACTGTCCTCTGCTGAGTGCTGTCAGAGCTGGGCACAGCCACCACTAGCTCCTGCACCTGAACCTGGCTTTGCTTCTAGAGACCTCCTGGGTGAAACAATTGGCTTAGGTCTCACTGAAAGGATTGCCCAGCTCAATACCTTCAGAGCCAGATATCTATGCCAGCAGGGAGGATAGACACCTGGTGATGAGCTGGGAGAAGGTCTGTGGAGAAAGAGCTTGGAGGGCTGGTGAACAACAGGTTCTCCATGAGCCAGTAATGTGCTCTTGTAGCCAAGAAGGTTGATGGGATCCTGGGGTGTGTTAAGAAGAGGGTGACCAGCATGTCAAAGGAGGTTCTCCTCCTTCCTCTGCTCTGCCCTTACTGAGGCCACCTCTGGAGGAGCTCAGGGTTTCATTTACATCCCTGATTGTCAGGCAGTCAGATGTGCACTTTCCCTACCTCTCAGATCTGCAATTTAGCTGCTGCTTTGCCGTGACACTTGACTCTCTTTTAATTACAATGATCACTCAGTCTGGAATTCTATCTCCAGGGGTCCTGAGGGCTGGGTATTTTGAACCCTCTCCTGCTTGGAGGTTCTCCCTGGAGCCAGGGTTGCTCCCCTCAATCTTTACCCTGTGGGCTTAGCTGTGGTGGTCGTGCACTTAGGTTTGGCATCTCATAGGAGAAGAAAGCCAGGCTGAGAGGACTGCAGAGCTGTCTGAAGTCAGGGGTGGAGCCTGGAGCCATTAACTGGTAGCATTTTCTGCTTCCTAGTTTTGTGTCAAATCAGGCTTGATGGTGATGATTATGGTTTTCCCCATGGCAATTGGAGCAGACCTGGGCTGTCTCCTTTGTCTCATCTTTTCCTCCCCCCAGCTGTAGTGAGTGTGTTGGTCACCCTATTAATTTATTCTTCAATTCTAAAGCCTTGCTGGAGCATTTCATGTCAGTAAAACTCATTTATTTTTTATTGTATTGAAAGTCTCTTCCCTTGCTCTTCTCCTTGATGGAAGAGACCTTAGCCACCAGTTCTTAGAAACAAATCATTTCTATTTCAAGGTATTTCAGGTTAGCATGATGGAGCCTGGAAGAAGTAGATGGGGCTGAGGTTGCTTGAAGCTATTGCAGGGGGGATGTCAGACATTTGTACTCCCACACTTTCACAGGGCTGTTGAAAATTGATTTCTGAGAAGCATCCTCCCTCCCCCTTTGTATTTGTTCCAGGAGGGGAACAAAATAGAAAGCTGTATGGATTCTGGAAAGGATTCCTGCTTTTCTGGCAGCAAATTAGAAGCAAACCATATCTCCAAAGCAGAATAACATGATTTAAGAATGACTTTATGAACCATATTAATCAATGTCTGTGTTTAATGGAGATATAATGGTCTTGATTTGCTTCAGTCCTAGTCACTCAGCAGATGAGGCTTTCTGGTCAGGCAGCTGCTGACCAGAGCTCCTGCAGATAATGCTTTCTGGGGGTTAATGAACAGCTCAAGTCTCTCCTTTTGACCCTTTCCTCTCACCAGTGGTTCAGCAGAGCTGAAAGCACTTACCCAGGGCTAAATTTCCTTCATCCTAGTACTTCTGTCCAATGGAAGATTTCTTCTGCATAGCTGAGGGTCCAGAGTGTGGCTGTCACTGAGGAGCCCCAGCCCACGGTGCACCTGGGAAACACCTTTGCAGTACTTGGGAGCAGAAGAGCCTGCAGTGCAAGTGACAGCAGAGGTATGGATGGGTTCTGGGCTCCCCAGTTCAAGAGAGACAGGGAACTACTGGATAGAGTGCAGCAGAGGCTACAAAGATACTGAGGGGATTGGAGCATCTCTGGGAGGAGGAAAGGCTGAGAGCCCTGGGGCTGGTTGGATTAGATGATCCCCAGAGGTCCCTTCCAACCTGTACCACGCTGGAATCATTCCTTGCCTGTCATTTTTTGTTCACCATTCATAACTCCCATCTTGGAAAGAGATGCTTTGGGAATCTCAGTGCTTCCAGAAGGAGATACCACTCAAATCTTCCTTCTCACACATCCCACTTAAACTCCAGTTGTCAGGTGCCTTTGCCCTGTTTCAGTGACTATTCCTCTGACAAAGAGGGTCCTCTTAAAGACCTTATTCTAGCTGGCTTCCAAAATGCTCCCCAGGTCCCCTAGGTGGGATATAACACATCTGGGAACGTTCCTTGTCCTTGCCAGGCTGGAAGATAACTCCTTTTACCTCCTCATCAGGACCACATAGCCTAGACACCTCCAAGTGGGGACAGGTTTGTTGTCCCCAGGCAGGAGATGCGGCTCAGCTGAGATGAAATCTTATTTCCATGTGACATCTGCTGGTAAAGAAAGGTATGACTGCCCTTTAGAAACGGGCTGTCCTTTGGGGCTTTTTTATCCTTCCAGAAAAGAATTGCATCTCTCCCCACTTGCCATCTCTTCCTGCTAGCCCCCACTTGCCCATACAGAGTTTCTGGGTGCTCCGAGTTGGTATTCTCAGTACTTGGTCTCCAAGGTACTTCTGTCTCCAGGATGTGTCTCTCTAGGTGATAGATTTCTTTGATTCTGCAGAAAATAAGCTTCCAAAAACCAACCAAACAAAACCCCAAACCAAAGAAAAAATCCCAAACCAAAACAAAGACAAACCCCTCTCCCCAAAACCCAAACAAACATAAAACTAACCCCAACCCACACCCTTCAACTAATGACACTTCAAATGATTTCAGTGGCAACAGATTGGGCTGAAGGCAGAACAGACAGAGTCCTCCTCAGATGCTGGCCATTGAAGAGGCTTGACCCTCATGATCCCTCAGCTTTATACTGAATATGACATCCAGGGGATGGAATCCCCTGTTGGTCTGCTCAGGGTCACCTCTCCTGTCCCCTCCTCCCTGCAGGTGCCACCTCTGACTTAGGGACACAAGATGTAACAGTGACCTGGGTCTGCAGCCCAAACCTTGGCACTAACTCATCCCCATCAAGTGTTGTCACTGCTAGCAGCAGACACTGTCTGTGAGAACATGCTGGGAACTGCAGACAGTGCATCCCTGAGAAGAGACTGAGCTGAGAAGTCAAACCACTGAGCAGAATCAGTTCTGTTCTAGCTCAAACCAGGACAAGATGTGATCAGCTCTGTGCAACCTTTGCCCTCTCTGTTGCCTTACCTGCTGGCTGCACTGGCTAGAAAACATATTCTGTGTAGGGTACTTGCTGATATTTTTGGTAAGATCTCTAGCTAGGTTGTTATTTTCCAACTCTAGGGCTCCCATAGTCAGATTATGGTGATGTTCAGTCTCCATGTCTTCTAGTAACTGAATGAAACAACTCCAGAAGCATCTGGACAATGCTCTTAGGCTGACGGTGTGATTTTTGGGGTTGTCCTGTGCCTAGACAAAAGTTGCCCTCAATCATCCTTCTGTGTCCCTTCCCATTCAGGACATTCTATGATTCTGTGACTGCTGTCTGGCTACAGAGCAAATGTTATCTTGCTGAAGCACTCTGCTTTACACAAATGCTCCTGAGCTTATTCTTAAATCCAGCATCACCCTGAGTGCACTGGTGGGTCCCAAACATGGTCCTGAGTGCTGTAAAGGGGCCAAACCCTTGCTTTCCAGTGTCACTCTAGTCTTTGGCTGGCTGTTGAAGAAGAACATCATTCAACAAACAGTAGTTGAATGCATTCATGTCAAGTGAAATCATTCCTTTAGAAGGTTTCCTTGTCAGGTATTCATTAAAGCAGGATTCACATCAAAATGATAGTCACTAATACAGTGAAAACATCTTTTATTAGAGCTTCCAGGAGTTTTTTTGTTGCCTTGTATAAATGCCAGATCTCCACTGCTGCAGAAATGCCTTACCTGGACCTACAGAATAGATGAGAGACTGCATTTCTCTGGTCCTCTTCAGAAGGAAATGGATATGGTGGTGGAATCAATGTGGTAGGACCAAGGATGTTCCTGGAAGTCCTTTCTGTAAATAAGGTGCAGTGGACTGAATGCAGCTGCAAATTTAGCATAGCATTCTGCAAACCATGTTCCACCTGGCAAACCAAATACCAAAACTGGAGTTTGTCTTGTATTATTGTCTCCACAGTGTGAACATTACCATCACCAATGGTACCTAAGAAGCTGAGCTAGAAGCTCTGACTTTAAGTCAGAGGCAATCTGCTCACTTCATACTTTGGTTGTCTGATTGCCCAGCAGAATTTGACTCATCTGGGAGGCTGCTACATCAGCATTCAGTACAAACAGCTCCTTTTCTGCTAGTCCTCAGGCTGGAGAAACCCAGAGGACTCTGCCAAGGCTGCAGTGGCTGTGGACACCAAATTGAGGTCCAGGTGGATGGGAGCTTGCAGCACACTCAGCTCCCCCTGGTAGTCAGCCAGGTGCCTAAGTGTGGATGGAGGCATCTCACTTGAGACTGTCTATTTTTAAAACTCCTGGCCCATGGTGTGTGAATAGATGGCATTTCAGTTGCAAAGAGCAGATGGCACTCAGCACTTATGAGTGATCCAGGACAGCTCTTTTCTTTCTTTCTTTTCTATTTTTCATTCATGGCAAAACTAGATCAAATGCCAGAGGCAGTTTTTTGGGGGTCAGTGGAGGTGATTTCAGAGTGATGTGCCCAATACTGTAGGGCAAAGAGATCAAGTGTTCCTTTCAGCAGCACAAGATGCTTTTAAATGGCTTGAAATTCAATTTCTTGTGTCTTTTTGCCCAGCTCAGGCCCTTCCATGTCTCACTCAGCCATAAACTAAATTGCCTGATACTAGACAATTATTATTCTGTATAGCCTTAGCTTCAGTCATGCTGCAATTCAGCATCTGTATCCAGTTCTTGGAGGTGGCTTTGCCTGTTCTGCTGCTGGGGCATCTCACAGAAGCACAGTCCCTTCTGAAGAGGACCAGAGAAATGCAGTCTCTGATTTATTCTGTAGGTCCAGGAAGATATTTCTGTAGCAGTGGAAGTCTGCCATTTGTACAAGGCAACCCCATGAGCTTGGAGAACTTCCTAAATCTAGTGGTGTCTGGAGGGACCAGGAGGTGGGATGCCCTCATTTGCCTTCCCAGGAAATCTAGTTTTGGAGGTCCTGGTGGGAAGGTTGTCAAACTGATCCCCCTAAGAACAGAGCAGGCAGCATCAAGAGGGGTTTGAGGGTATCTTCTCTTTAGTAGAAAACCAGAGGTGGTTTCCATTTCTTGCCTTACTGTTCTTGCTGAAGTTTAGTTGTAGAGAGAAACTCCAGAAAGGCAGAGTTGGGTCAGCAAAGGCTGATCCTTTTTTGGTAGTTTCATTGGGTGCATGGCTTCTTTTTGTCTTCTCCTTTTTTTTTTGTGGCTGGAGAAAGCTCTGATGCAGAAAGAAGAGAGTTTACATCATTTAAGGCATAAAAGGAGTTGTGTAGGTGGATGAAAGCTGGTCTGCAGGCACACCCTGCTGGTGGGTAGGGACAGTGCAAAGGAAATAGATATTTACTGTCTCAAAAGGCAACTTTCCTCCGTTTTTAGAATCTCTGAGAACACAGGCAGTGATGCAGGAGCTGCTAAGGAGGGATCTGCAGAAGTCAGGGAGGTTGCCTGACCAGGAGGACTTCCTGCAGCAGATCCCAGTGCTTTGGGATATGTCTACCAGATCCCTGTGCCTACCAGAACCACTTTATCATGTATGTAGCTGAAACAGCTAAGATCTCAAGTAGGTTGTAGGTGACACCTCTCCATGTCCTAAGAGAGGTGAAGAACACCATGAGCTTGACCCTTGTCAGGATTTTTCCACAGGAAGATCATCACCAGAATAGCAACAGAGAGGGGAAACAAAAACCAAATCCAAATCCTTGTGTTTGGATTCTGTTCTGGAATCTTTCCCAGACACCCATGTGATGGTTGCCTCCATAGGACTTTCCACACCAGCCAAAAAGACCAAAAGAAAAACACACCCAAGAAAAAAGAGATGAAGGAAATAATGCTGCCTTTATCCCCAAAGAGTGTGTCTGCAGTCATGTGGAAATTGCTGTTACCAGCCTGACTGAGTTACCTGGGAACACTCAGTGCCTTCAGATTGCATCTGGTCCTCACAGAGCCAATGTTAATGCTGATATTTTGAGGAGCTGCAGGTGATTTCATTTGAAACCTCTCCAGTGGAGCTGAAAAGCAGGATTTTTCTAGAAGTCTCAGGCCAGAGACATCTTTGTTGACTAGTTTTGGAGGGGCTGAACACCTGTGTTTTGCCAGATAGTGCTATTTTCATATGGATATTTTCATGTCACTAGGGGATCTCTGCTGTGAGGACAGGCTGAGAGGGTTGGGGGTTCTTCAGGCTGGAGAAGAGAAGGCTCCAGGAAGACCTTATTGTGGCTTTTCAGTACTTAAAGGGAGTCTGTAAGAAAGAGGAGGATAAAGTATTTAGTAGCCATAGGACAAGAGGAAATGGCTTTAATCTAAACGAGGGAGATTTAGGCTAGATATGAGGAAGAAATTCTTTACACTGAGGGTGGTGAAACACTGGCCCAGGTTGCCCAGAGAGATGGGAGATGCCACAGCCCTGGGGGTTTTTCAGGTCAGGTTGAATGAGGCTCTGAACAACCTGCTGACTGCAAGGGAAGGTTGGACTAGATGACCTTTAAAAGGTTCCTTCCAGCCTAAACCATTCTGTGTTTGTCTGTATTTGGGAGTCTTAAGACTGAGGGCAAAATAACTCCTCATGGAGGAGGTGGGGGGGGTTGGAAAGGATCCTTTGTTTCTGGTGTATGATACCCAGAGAGCACAGGTGGCTGAGCATTAGCATTCAGCAGGGTCTCTCCTCCTCTTCTTCCCCCACCCATGATTTGGATAATGAGAGCAACCTGGTACCAGCCTAGCCCTGCCCTTATAAGTGGATGCCCTGCAGCTCCCAGGCTTCCTACAGTTCTCAGATCATCTAGCTGGAGCAGCTTGCTGGGGTCATGCCTCAAGCTCAGTGGCTCTAAGTGTGTTGGTGGGACTGGATGAAGCCATTGGGGTCTTGCCTGGTTATAAAAATGATGTCCTGGGGATGCAGGAGTATGGAGTTTGGATTTCTTCCTGGAAAATCACTGGGAAAGAGGATGAGGCTGGAAAGAGTAACTGGCAGAGTGAGCAGGCTGTGTGCAGACCTACCCAGGAAGCTCCCTGAAGACCAGGAGCCCCAGCTGGAGGTAAGCCACATTTTCTCTGGCTATTTATCCTCTCTATATCCAGTGTAAATCATGCTTTTGTGGACCCAAAGCCTTCCTGACTTGTTGGAGAAAGAGGTGATATTACAAATTATGGTGCCTCCTTAGCTTCTAGCAGAGAAAGACATCAAAAAGTCATCATTAATATGATGACTCAACCTTCATTCACCCTTTCTTCCCAGAATCTCTGTGTTGGTGTTTGGAACTGGTTTGGAAACCTCTTTTAAGCCCTTTCCCTAGAAAGGCTGAGTGACAGGCAGTAGTTTGGCTACTACACCCTAGGAACCATGAAGCTTGTATCTCTTTCCTGTCCTTAACCCATTTGAATCCAGTAAGGATGGTTTGACCTTCCTGGAGAAACTGCTTTTCCATCAGCAGCAGGAGCTGAGGCTGTGCCCTGAAGTGCAGTATCAGCTTACACCTGCAGGTTGTGCTTCTGGACAGCTTTTGGCCTCAGCTCCAATTGCTCTCCTGTGAAATGATGCACTTTCTCTCTTCTGCCAGATGATATTGAGGGAGGGAGGGGGAGGGAAATGATTAATCACTTGCATTTGTGGAGATGACCTCTGGGTTTGTATAAACCTATAATGAGCTTATCATAAATCAGAGGGAGATAGCACAGTCAAATATCCAGCAAATACAGCAGCAACCTTCATAATCTATGCAGACAGAGACTTGTGTGTGGATCTGATGATGGTTTTTGTGTGATGCCACCAATGTGTTCAGTGCTCCAAAGGCAGATCTTTGCCCTGCAGCACTCCCAAAGCAAGCAGCCACTGGTGGCAAGGGCACTGAGTTGAGATGTTTGAGCAGTGATGTTAGAATCATGATGGTTGGGAAGACCTCTGAGATCATAGACTTCAAACATCTACCCAACCCTACCCTACTGACCACTAAACCCTGTCCCCAGGCACTGTGTCTACATGTGTTTTGGACCTTTCCAGGGATAGTGGTGCTCAAGGAAGTTCACAAAAATCAAGTGCACCACAACCCTTCTCCTTGCACTCCAAACTTACCAGTCAAACCTATTTTTGTTCTCCTCCAGTAGCTTTTATGACCTCCTGGCTTTTGTTCCAATGGCTGCCAAGGCATTTGCAAGATAACCCAGGAAAGCCATGGGAGATGCTGTGTGCTCAGCCTGCTGGACAAGCCTCCTGGAACACAGTAGCCCTGGGTTATCTCCAGTGAAGCACATGCTGATGTGCAAATACCTCAGATTGTGATGAGATTTATTTGGGGTGGAGCATTAAATCCCTCATTGGCTGCACATGCCTAGGCACTGGTTCAGCAAGGTTCACATGCCACCAGGGTGCACAGAGGCTGCTTTTTTTCCACCCCCAGCCTTCTCCTTGCTGCACAGCTGGTTTGCTGGGGAGGAAAAAGCATCCCAAGGCTCTGATGGAGAGTCTGTTCTGTCTTGCTTTTCCAAAATGTTCCTTAGTGTCATTTCAAGAATGAAACAACACTTAGTAAGGTGATGTTCCAGCAGGGAGGTAGAAAAGAAAGCAGGCAGCCTCTGCAAGGTGAGGAATTTTGGCTTGTCCCTTCAGCTAACATCACTTTTTCCTCCATGACATTCTTCCAGCTGAATGCTCTTGAGGTTTGAGAAAACACCACATCACTAATGGCATTTCAGCTTTGGAGGTGAGTCAGCTCCAAGCTGAGGAGCACACAATGACTCCTTTCAATTGCCCTGCAGAGGAGGGAGACTTGCTCTTGTAGCTCCAGTTGTCAACCTTTAAGCAGACCAAGGGCAGGCATGCAGGAAAAAAAATCAATAGGGATGTTACTAATCATTTACAAATGAATGACAAATTCTCCTCCTTTGCCATCCCAAAGTAATTGCTGTTGCTTAGGCAGAGAAGGCTGCAGGCTGAAGATACTCTTGGCCACTGCTTTGCTCTCCTCAACTGCTCTGTCTGCTGCAGATCATAGTCTTCTCTGTTGTCTGGCTTTAATAGTTCATTGAATCTCTGCCTGAACCTGGACCTGGGCAAGAGGTTTCCTGGAAGAAAAGCACATTTTTTGTAGGCAAATGTTTAATCCACTTTCCATAGCAGTGAGGTGTTAATGGTGAAGACTTCATGGGTTAGGATGGTTGACACAGGATAACTTCACCCAGGCCACACCAGTCATGTGCAGAACTAGGTGCAAACTTGTATCTCTCCAGGTCCTTGGAAAATTTAGAATCAAGAGATCTGGGCTGAACCGTATCAGTTTGAGCAGGAGCAAGGTTGGGCTTCAATTTGGCTTCCAACTTCTGAGTAAATATAAAGTATAAGTATAAATAAATATGCACCCATTGTCTGAATACTCTTCTGTCCCTTCCTTTTGCTTCTCAGTGGTGCCCAGGGGGCACTGGGCACAAACTGGAACCCAGGAGGTTCCACCTGCACAGGAGGAAGAACTTGTTTGCTGTGAGGGTGTTGGAGCCCTGGCCCAGGCTGCTCAGAGAGATTGTGGAGTGTCCTTCTGTGGAGAGACTCAAAGCCCAGCTGGAGGTGCTGGTGGGCAGCCTGCTGTGGGTGACCCTGCTTTAGCAGGAGGGTTGGACTAGATGATCCCCAGAGGTCCCTTCTGATCCCTATCATGCTGGGTTTCATTCTGTGACCTGAAGTGCTTGTCATCTTCAAATGGCTTTGCTGTCCCTGAATAGGAGACAGTAGTTAGTTCTAGCTAAAGGCTTAAAAGGGAGCTCCTTGGGCTGGCATGTGTGTTCTTACTGCTTCTCTGGCACCCTTTGTGGGAGGACTTCTGGGATAGATGAGTACAGCCCAGCCCAGTCTCCTGGGAGCTCAAGTCATGCCAGGGCACTGCTAGATGGAGCTTTCCCTATTTTCAGGGATGCTTATGTGCCTGTAATGCCCAGGGATCAAGGGCAAAGGGGCAGAGCTCTGTCAAGCACTGTATGAACATGGAATGGAGACAAGAGCTGAAGAGTTTGCAAGCCCTTGTTGGTGGCCAAAGCTCAGGGTACAAAACCCACACACTGTCTGTACTGTTTGGTTTTTTGGGGGGATGGGGTGATGACTTCTTTCCTCTTTCATGGGGAAGTCAGCTGGGATTTAGCAAAGGGAAACAGAAGAATTCTATTTTCTTCTTCCCAGTTTGACACTGGTACAATGGATAACAGAAGACAGGTCTCTTTTTTGCAGAGGAGACTAAAGATCTCAGGGAATAGCTAAGCCCAGCTGGGCCTGGATCTTTGCCTTATAAGGGAACTGCCAGAAAACAGAGCTCTTTGGCAAGCATCTCCTTGGCAGAGAAATCCTAAGAGCAACGTGGTGGAGTCACCATCCCTGGAGGTGTTTAAAAAAACATGGATTAGAGATGTGGTTTAGTGGCATGGGGGTGATGGTTGGACTTGATGATCTTAAAGGTCTCTTCCTACCTTAATAATTCTGTGTCAGAAAGGAGGCCAGAAAACCCAGGCTTCTTTAAGCAACTCTGCCAAACTTCGGCATGAAGGAGGCCACCAGCTTCCTTCTGAGGAGCAGTGGGTGCAGTCACCCCAAGGATTCATCTACAAGTTTGCCTTGTAGAGGAGTCTCCTTTGGAAGAGCCATTGCAGAGAGTCTCTGTTGTAGACTGGATCTTTAGCTGACTTCTCAACTGGACACTATAAATACCTTCTGGACAAGCAGGGACTTTCAGCTGGGTGGAGAAGCTCCTTCCTCTGGTTTAGGAATCAATTCTGGCTGTAGGTCCTCATTGCCCCCTGGTCAGAGCTGTCCTCTCTGACTTCTAGGGTGGATCATTTATGCTGTGCTCTGTAAGAGCCTCATCCACTTGCAGATGTGCCTGAGAAGCCTACTGGTTTCCAGGGAACCTGGACCAGTAAGTCCTCTCCTTATGCCTCTTCCTGAGTTCAGATGTTGTTGGGGAGCCAGCAAGGATGCTTTGCTCAGCCTGCTGGCTCAGCAAGGAAGGTAATACATGTTTTAACTAAAAGGCTGAGTGGTTATGAAATGTTCCTCAAACCTTAATGCAAATAGGCATGGACAGCAGCAGCTTTGGCTGAAGCCTAATCAATCTAAATAGATCTGCTAAAGTCTGCCACTGAGCCACATGGCTCCCTTGGGTGTCAGCTTCTCAGCAGGGGTTGCAGAGGGCTTGCTGGCATGGGGCTGGATGAAACCCAGCCTTGGTGGGAGAGTAGAAGGTCATCTTTGTATGGAAGGCAGCCTCTCAAAGCAGAGTGTGGTGGCAATGCTCCAGCCCCCAGCTCTGCTTCTGCTTCCTCCAGTGCTGTGATCACAGGTTGGTGAAACAGGGTCAGACAGAAACTGAACTTGCAAACCAGCAGGTGTAGGGAAGTTCCCTTGTTCATTTTAGCAAAGAAGGGCCAAAACTGAGAAACCACCAGCAGCTTGCCATGTGCAGGCTGCCATCTGACAGCAGAGCTTCTACCTGACCTTACCTGCTGTCAAACCTAACCCTTGTGGAGGAAGTCACACCAGAACCTGTCAGATCTAGGAACACATGAGGCACCTGTCCCTCAGGACAGGTCAACCTGTATGCCTCCACCTCCAGCTGGAGTTAATCATTGATCTTCCTCAGATGCAAGCTGCATGCTTCTGAGGAAACAGCAGCAAACACAAATTCTTGTCCTGATCAAATGACCCTGCCTCTGAACGTGAGCTGCCAATGAGTAACTGTAGCACATGCTTGGGGAAACAGAGTATCAGAGAGTAGCTGAGCCTTGGTTGAAACCTTTTTGCCTCTTGAAACTGTTGCAGCATCTAGAAAAGTATTGTTGAACTGTTTGTTCCACTCATGTTCTTTCAAACAGCAGTGACTGCTGGGGTTGTGGTGGTGGCCACCTGCACTGTCCTCTTGAGTGTCATAGCTGGTGGAAAGCACCAGCTGATGTGATTCTGGTGTCCACCAGAGATTCTAAACACCTCATGCTGTGAGCTCTTCAGTGGCATGGTCTATAAATGCTTGGAAAGCATTTTATCATGCCCCTTTATTGGGGTAGGGAAGGCTTGCTTTGTGCACTTGCAGTACTATGGGATGGATGGAAGCCCTCACTTCTTTTTATCTTCAGCTCATTGGAAGTGCTGATGGCTGTCAGCCAGGAGATGGCTGTGAGGGGAGGGCAATCACTGCACTCTTCTGGCAGCAGCTAGGAAGGATGCCTGTGTGGTGAGGAGGAGCTGGGTATGTAGCACAGGTAGATGGCCTCTGGCTGTGCACTCCTGAGAACACCAAGGGGAAGCCTCACGTGGGGTCTGGTTTAATCCTTAAGAGTTTGGAGCCAAACAGCTGCATGGGTTCACCATGACTGTGTTGTGTTGTAGGCAGGAAGGCTGCCCAGAAGTGTGGAAACATGCCAGTAACTCTGATTTCCAGGACTGGAATAGGTCTCATCTGTGGTGTAACAGACTGAGCCGTGCTCCTGCTCCCTTGTGTCCAACTGAACTCTACTGTGGGCATCCAGGAAATCCTTTCCAGTGAGTCAGAGAAGGAACCCTGCCATGTAGCACAGGGTTTACACTCTATTATGGCTTCCACACAGGTTTAGGCACAGCATCTGTGCTTTCCCTAAAGTCATCTTCAAGTGAGGTGTCCCCATCAAGAAAGAGAATTAAAGGAACACCAAAGCCCTGCCACAGAACTTGCCAGGGAGCTCCAGCATCCAGCTGCTTCCAGTCATTCCCCTTTCCTGCATAATGGTGTTCATTTCTTTCCAGATTTTAGTTGCCTGGGAATGCAGTAACATCTGATCCTC
>VWZX01006231.1:0-13561 GCA_013399015.1 Galbula dea | reverse complement strand
GGAGATTCCATGTGAATACACATAGAAATTTTTTCATGGTTCAGGTGCCAGAGCCCTGGCCCAGACTGCTCAGAGAGGTTGTGGAGTCTCCTTCTCTGGAGGTATTTAAAACCCATCTGGATGCACTTCTGTGTGACCTGGTGTAGGGAATCCTGCTGTGGCAGGGGGATTGGACTAGATGATCTTTCGAGGTCCCTTCCAATTCCTAATATTCTGTGATTCTGTGATATTTAAGAATGAATATTTAAAATTCGTTAATGTAAAATTTAAGTTTAATTTTTTTGAAATCTTCTAGGAATTACTTAATCGTGCTAGAATTACTCAGAATTGATCGAGTCAAGCTAGTGTGCCAAATGCATTTTTCCTCATAAGAAGATTGAATCTGTTCTTCAGTTTTGTGTAGTGATTTTTGCATTAGCACACGTTCTTGTCATAGCAGCACTTCATCAAGGAGGGCTTAGACACCTTTTTATGAAGGATGCTTTTTATATTTTCTGTCTCTGCTCTATCTATTATGTAAACATGAGGGATGAAAGAGTGGTCAGTGTTTTCATAATAGCAAAGACCCCAGTGGGCTCATGCATATTTGCCTATTATTACACGGTTCACAAGCCTTTAACCCACCACTTAATGGAGCTCAGATCTGTCAAGATTTGCATTTCGCTTGTTATTCAAGTTTTAAAACTCATGAGCTCCCTGCTTAATGACAAGAATATTTATCCAGGTTAATTGAATAAATCTCCTCAACATAAAGTGCTCTAGGAAACAATTTCTGAACATTAACATGTGTTATTAACATCTCATTATTTTATTCAACAACCCTAGAGCAAGTGAGGATGTAGAATGAAAGGATTCTGGTCTCTGATAGAATTTTCTCCAGAAAAGCTCATCTACTTTTCTTCTAACATATATATCTACGTTGTCTTTTGCTGAGGACCTAAACATCCTTAAAGATTTGGGCACACACTTATTTCAATATTAACTGGCAAAATATGACTTCAAACAAAGATGTTACTAGATTTGGAATACTAAATGGTTTCAGTTTATTGTTGCGTTTTACATGGTTGGAATAGAAAATTAAGAAAAGAAAAAGAAAGAAAAAGGACTCAGATTTGCTGTATAGTCACAAGCAATATGTAAACAGTGATAGAGTCTGATTATGTTAAATAAATTATTCATAGTAGGCTAGTACTCCAAGATTATACTCCACATTTGCAGTATATCCTGCCTGTCTAAGGACAGTTTTCTGTGAATTTACATTATAATAAGTAGGGAAGAACAAGAAGGAAAACAAAGAGTTAAAGAAGGCTGAAATTCTTGTGGAAGAAGTCACTTACTGTAAAAACTCTAGTATCTTAAGTTTTATTGTTGCATTTTGTACTGTTTCTGCCTGTTGTCCATAAAACACTTATGCTAGTGATTTTTTGTTTGCATTTATTATTAAGAGTTTGAAGCTGAGCCAATTCAAATCACCTCAATATTAATTTTGTTAGTAGCAGACTGAGAGCAAAACCTTGTACTTTTCTGTTCAGATGGGACAATGAAGATTAATTGATATTATCATAAGTGGGAATGAAGCTAAATATTTGTCCACGGCTGAATTAAGTGAAACAGGGCATAGACTGCTTTTCAATAAGATGTTACAATGAAAACAACTTAGTACAAGTTCTGCATTATAAATTGTAATGCAGTATCAACTTTTCAGGCTCTGTACTCAGTAAAAGTTAAGAGGATATGTTTGTCTGAGTATTTAAATGATGTAACATTACTTACTAAACTCTTGATGGTTAATAAACATGAATATGTTTTTAAAGTAGGTACTTTAAATGGTTAGCCCTCAATAAATATATAAAAATAATTAATTACACTGTTTTAGAATTAAAAATACTATCTTTATTTTTCTAGCTTTCCTTAAAAAATCAGGTAAGTGGTTTTCCATTTAGTTCTGTCTTATTCTCCTTCTTGCTCTAATGTTCACAGAATCACACAGAATCACAGAATATTAGGAGTTGGAAGGGATCTCGAAAGATCATCTAGTCCAACCCCCCGCCACAGCAGGTTTCCCTAGATCAGGTCACACAGAAGCACGTCCAGACGGGTTTTGAATACCTCCATAGAAGGAGACTCCACAACCTCTCTGGGCATTTGTAATCTCATATTTCTTATATTCATTCCTTAATTTTCAGGTTTAAACAAAAGAAAAAAAAAAGACTTGTTGCTTTTCTCTGGCAAACACCAGCATCTGGACAAAACCCAGATTAATTCTTATCTATTTCATATATACATAATTTTCACTAGTATTTTTGCATACTTTTCTCAGTTTGTCTTTTGAGTCATACCCACAACTACTCACTCTCCTAATATTTTAATGTCTGCCAAATGCTACTGCCAGCTATAAACCTAAAAGTTCTGTGTTGACGAGAACTTTTCAGGAAAACTCAGCTGTGTGCTAAGTGTAGGGTTCGGTATCATTTTTAGTTTTATCTGCTGTATTAATATTGAGCACTTGAGAAAGATTTTAATGAAAATAGAATTCTAATTACAACAGATATCTGCTGACCTACCTATCTCTTTTTTCTGAAGTTTGATATTTAGACATAACAGTATTACATTCAGAATTTCCTGTTTAAGTCTCATTTTATTCTCTGATGACCAGATTCTTCCTAATTCTGAGGTTTATATCCAGGCATTAATAACTAGCCCTCACAGTACAAAGCTGCCTGCAGTATGGTTACTACCGGAGGACAATAGTAGCAGATCCTGATTCTGAAGAGTTTCTCAGAACACAGTGTCTCTCCCTCTGCTCTCCTTCTCTTTGTAGCTGAAAATAGACCATCATACTTAGATTCTTCAGTGTTTTCCCAGGAAAACATGTGAATCTTGAGTCCTTCTTAAACACTAGGTAGTGACTTTAATTTTGTATTACTCTCTCTTTTTTTCTTCATTATAATTTCATCTCACTTGTCCAAAACATCAAGAGGAAAGGATTTCCTAAAGGCAAGCATGACTCTTACAAGTACTTTGGTTTTGAACCAGTCTGTTTTATCTGATGGTTCCTAATTTTAGTATTAGGAAGAAAAATGACTATTCATTTTATCTTCAACTTTCCCATCCTAATTTTATTATCATATTTACATATCTCTTCTCTTTAGTACTGTATTTTTGTGGTCCATTAAACCACCTTTCAAACATGTGCCCTTCTATACATTTTCCTTTCTTTCCTAACTTTCTTTAAATAATGACCTTCATCAGACTGTTTCTTCCTTTTTCTTTCCCTTTGAACTTTTAATTCTGTGTTCCTATGTAATGCTGCATGTTTAACCTTTGTGAAATAATTAGAGGAGTGGACAGGTGAATGTACCTAGCATCCAAGATATTTTACTACTTGCCTTTCCTGCTTCCATTCTGCTGTCTCCTTAAAAGTTCCACCTCTCATGAAAGCTCAACATTTCTGAAAAGAAAGTAAGTTTTTGCCTTCCACCCTTTTTGCAGTAGATACTTTTTGGTTACATAACTGTCAAAGCTGAACAAGTGTCTTATTATTTCTTTAAATATACTAGATCTATCGAGATTTAGTATGTTTACCTAGTATCTGTTGAGGACTTCATCAGAAATCAATGAAGAGTTGCAGCCTTTTGTTTTAAGTATTCATTGAATAAGTCTAACGAAAGTTTTTCATATTCAATATAATTTACAAAATTTTTCCTTCATTCTTTTCTTATTTATTTGGGCTGACAAAGTTGGTTAGATATATCACATGATATTAGTACAAAATACTTGCAACATTTTGTTTTTCATCATTGCTCACATGGATTTTTTTCCAAAGGAATAAATTTTTCCCCTCCCTTTGGTCCCCATCTCCTTCTGAAATTCTGTGTGGAAAAAAAGAAAAGCAACAAACCTACTTTTTCTGATTTTGTGTTTGTGCAAATAATTGATGCAAATGAAATAAAAATAATTTATCAGTGGGCAAACTTAACCTTAGAAAACTCTTCTTTGCAATAAGCATCATGTAGAATGAAGAGTCTAAGTTGTTACTTGTGTCACTTCTAACAATATTAAATGTGTTTCTCGAAAACTTGGTGAATAGAGGATGAATATTTAATTCCAACAGAATTAATATGACAGAGAAGTTGTCTGTTATGTTTTATAATTTTTTTTTTTAAGATTCAAGCAAGTATTACATGGAATAATAAGCATCATAATTATGAAAACTGATCAATTTTCTTTTTCTGAAGGGTCTCCTCGATTTTATTCCAATGACACAGCAACACCCAGACGTGTTAGGGGTCTCAAGCTTCACAAAAGTGCTTCTATTCAGGAAGAGAAATGCAGATGACAAGACAGAGCTGGGAGGGGGCAGAGAGAGATTTTTATTGGAAGCTGTTAAAGTGGTTGCTATGAAACCTTCTCCAGCTCACACTGAAGCAGAGCAAGGCCCAGAGAGTTAATTTAGGATTAATTAAAGCAAGGCCCAAAAGAGTAATTTCAGGGAGCCAGCACTGAGCTAAGAAACAAAGAACCAGGATTCAAGGACCACTGGGCAAATAACATCTGTACAGGGAATGCTGGCACAAGGAACAAGCAGTAAAACCATAGAAAGGTAGAGATCATTAACAATGGTAACATAAATCTTACATAGAGACAAGAAAGGAACAGAGACAAAGAAAACTATTACCCAACCTAAATTACAGCTAGCTGAACCAAGAAGGGTTTAAAAGAACACTGAGGAAGAAGAGCAGAAACACGACCACCAAGGATGAAGTAACAGGATGTACCATCAGAAATCTCCCCAAAATAAAGACTCCACCCCTGACTCCGCCTTGACTCCGCCTCGACTCCGCCTGTTATGAATATTATAATTAGATGTAGCAATAATATGAATATGCATGTAAAGATGTTGTAATCTCTTATACAAATTGTATAAATAGTCTGATTTTTGTTTATTACTTTGGAATCCTTTGTTCAGCATGAGCTGGGGGTTCCCCAACATTGCTAAATAAATACCTCGCTGCTTAAAGACTAAAACTTTGTCTCTGAGCAGTTCCATAGAGCCTTTTGGGGCAAGATTCTCGGCATCAACACAGCACAGCAGAGAGTGTGGAGATGAAGACTCGTACCTCTTGCATTATACCTTTCACTGCTGCCTTTTATTTTTTATCTCTAACACAGCTTTTATAGTTTTTTAAGATCAGAGAAAGCACCGGCCAGTTGCTTTTTCTGCCTTTTTGCTCCCTTCTTCTGTCTCGTGCAAGATGGAGCCAGAAAATTAAATGATCAGCTCCTCCAGCAGTTCTTCAGCAGGCTCCAGAGAGTACAAGGTGGTGATGTTAGGACCAGGGGGAGTTGGTAAAAGTGGTAAGTTTTCTTTAGGGAGAAAGAGTGAATTGGGAGTGTAAAGTACACAGAATAAGGAAGTTATTTAGTAAGGGATTCCATTCCTCTTTCTCTTGCATATGGCTTGGATAAAAAGACTTTATCATTTGTGATTGGAGCAATGAGTCAGCTTAATTTATTAGACTGAAATGTTAATGAACTTTTAACTGGATATTTTTGTGAAAATAACCTTGGTTCCACTGTATATGACTAAAGAGCAGCATCCTGTTCTTAGTTTAAGAGCAAGTGGTCATATCACTCTAACACTTGATGAGGAGTGATGTTTTGCTCAATAGAATGTATGTAAATTGTTGACCTAAGGGTCCTTCTGCTCAGGGAGAAACCAAAATATATGTGAAGTCAGCTGTACAGTGCAAAGTGTGGAGGATATCTACAGTGACTCTTTTCTTCCCCACATGTTCTTTTGACTTTTTCGCTGAGCATCTCATTGTTGCTCAGTTATTGTTAATCTCCTCTCCTGTCTGGACAGTGACAGAATGAGTGTCTTGTGTCTCACTCCAGGTGATAAGGCAAATTTGCAGCATATTTTAATATCATTATCCAGTGCTGGCAAGATATGCTATTGTCTGACAATAGTATCTCCTCAGAGGAGTCATTATTTTCTCAGACAATGTTTTCCTTTTCCCAGGTATGATCATCTTTGATTTATTCTCACTGACATTAGCATCCTCTGCTCTTAAAAGACTTCGCTGAACATGCACTGTTTGTCTCAGAAGCCAGTGTATCAAGCTGGCCACACAACAAGTATTTAATTGTATAATCTAGAAGTTCAAAAGAAAAAGAGGAAACAAACAACAAAAAAAGGATAGTATAATAAATCTAGGCTAGATTCCAAAGGAAATTGAGGATACATAAGATGGGACACTAAACTGTAGTAATTGTGTAAATCAAATAAGTTTTATTTCTTCTTCAAACAATAGGACAAGGTAAAGGTCAAAACCGGTAATTTTGGTGAGTAGATATCCTCTTTTACACATGATCTCTGTTTTCATTTTATTGTTGATTTCAACTACAGTGGCACATCTGAGCTATTGGTGTCCCTCAGGGGTCAGTGGTGGGGCCTCTCCTGTTCAACATCTTTATTGATGACTTGGATGAGGGGATAGAGTGCACCCTTAGTAAGTTTGCAGATGTCACTAAGCTGGGTGGGAGTGTCAATCTGCTTGAGGGTAGGCAGTCTCTGCAGAGGGACCTAGGCAGGCTGGATCGATGGGCAGAGACCAACAAGATGAGTTTTAATAAGGCTAAATGTAAAGTCCTGCATTTTGGGCGTAACAACCCCCAGCAACGCTACAGGCTCGGGAAGGTGTGGCTTGAGAGCTGCCCAGCAGAGAAGGACCTGGGGGTGCTGATTGACAGCCGGCTGAACGTGAGTCAGCAGTGTACCCAGGTGGCTAAGAAGGCCAATGGCATCCTGGCTTGCATCAGGAATAGTGTGACCAGTAGGNAAATAGGCTGCCCAGGGAGGTGGTGGAGTCACAATCCCTGGAGGTTTTTAAGAAGAGGATAGATGTGTTTCTTCAGGGGATGATTTAGGGGTAAGAGTAGTGTAGGGCTATTGGTTGGACTAGATGATCTTGAGGGTCCTTTCCAACCATAGTGATTCTGTGATTCCTCAGCCTCCCTGATTTTCCTAAGTATCTCCATTTCATCATGTAGCTGTGCCACTTCGTTGAGCAGATCATCTACTTGCTCACACTGTACACAGCCCCCTGATACCAGGGAGAGGCTGAGACACTCCTTGCAGCCTGTAGCTTGCAGCATCATATCCTTCTGGTTGAGGTCTTTCTGAGTTCCCACCTCCATTTTGACTGGCTTCAGGAGCCGAGTCTTCTTCTGCCGGGTGGTGACCGTTATACCTGTAAGTACTAACTGGAGATAAATATATATACACACACTTTTGTTTGTTTGTTTTTGTTTTTTTTTATACCACGGCACGCTGCCCGCACAAGGCTAGCTTTCTCGCTTCAGCGAAATGGATCCGCTTCTGGAATCGCCACGTTTAAATCTGCTGCAGGTCCCTGGGAACGCCTTAGTCGCACCTTGCGAGAAATGCCGACCCTGCCGGTTCCTTCTGAGCCGAGCTCTCTCGCGCTGGAGGAACCCCCACCCACCTGAAAAGCAAAAGTTAAGGGAGAGAAAAACTCCCCAGAGTTAGTGCCGGAGCCGGTGTTAAAATTATTTGCTGGCAACTGTATATTAACTGTTTTTACTTAATAACCAAATCAGAGCAAGAGCTGTTAATGGCATTCATGAGGCTTTGGTTTTCAGCTAGGTTATTTTATTCAATAGTAAAAACTCAATACTCACTTTTTCTTGGAGGATTTTTAAGACTAAGAGTCTTAAAAACATAAATTTTTTGACATAAAAAATGACCAATATCCACTGATTAAAAAAACCCAACTAAATATACATACAAACTGAGAAACTGTGCAGTTTCTCATTGGAGTCATTTATTCTGTTAAATGCTTCATCAAGTAAGAGCTAAGAAGGCTATTGGTCTTACAAGTGACTCTAGGTTTGTCGCTTCCGCTCTAGATTGTGTTATTCTGAAGTATAGAATGGACATAGTTGATACTGTTTTTTCTTTCCAACCTGAGTTTATGCTGTACTATAGAAAGAGCTATATGAAAACTAAATTCTACCAAAAAAAAGCCATACTGTTTTTGTTATTTCTTACAGCTGGTCTGCATTTGTTTTTATGGAAATTATGATGGATGCAATCCTGACTGCACTGAGGTCAGTGGATATGCACATGAATTTGTCTTATTATAAAGCTTTTGGTAATGGGTTTCTCCTTACCCTGGCAGAATATTTGACCAATAAGCCCATTTAACATCTTAATACTTCTAAAGTTGACAAACATATCTGGAACAGAGAAAAAATTCAAGAAAGTAGAAATAATAAAAAATAGGACATTGTAAAAATGAATTAAATAAGCATCTAGTTATCATCTGTATATGTATATAAAAATGTCTGTATTTTACTATGTACGTTCTTTGATATCTCTAATCATATGTGCTTCTGAAGTAAAAAATGGGGCACTTGGTTAACTTTAAAGGCAACAAGAGTATTTGTAAGGTTAAAAATAAAATTTTGCAGAATTGAATCGTTAAAAAAGGATGAGAAAACCTCAGTGAAAATAAAGAGCAACATCTATTTATACATATCTGTATTTTTAAATATATATTCAATACATTTCTATTTAGAGAAATTAAAGTTTTACAGAAACTAACTACTGAAATACACAATCAGCCCTTTGTATCGTCTTGATAAGTGGTTAATATGGTGGCACAATCAAAACTGTCAGGTTCTTTTACTTATTTTATGGTACCTGGGACAATCTGGATAAAATATATCAAGAAACAAAACAGAATTCTGTAAAATCCTCTATTAAGATGAAAATTTACATCTTATGAAGACCTCTGTATGGTGGTCTCTGAATTGGTGCATAGAGGCCAGTGGTCTTTCAGGGCATTAGGTGAAGAGCTATATCTAGTATGGTATAAGGAAGAGACAAATATACTTTCACACATACAGGATTCTTTTTCACCTATGTCCAAAACAAACGCTTTCACAACTGCATGGAGGACAGGTTTGCCTTCTTACCAGTTTGACCACTCTAAACAAAACAACTTTTCTTTTTTCTCTCTCTATTTTGTTTTTCTTTTTTTCCGGTTACTGTAACAGAAAACAGAGAAACAGAAAGTCTGACAAACCAAAAAGAGATAAATAAGCCAGGGAGCAGGATGAGAAGGAAGGTTTCATTATATAGTGGTTAGGATTCAGCACTTTTACCACTGGGGCCCAGGTTTGATTCCTGATCAGGGAAGAATCCTACTCTGCCTGGGGGTTGGACTACATGATCTTTCGAGGTCCCTTCCAACCTCTGACGTTCTGTGATTATTAGTTTAAAGACTTCTGGAAGAGAGTTTATAGTGAAGCCAAGTTACAAATAGCAAACAATATGAAATGTTTATGCGTATCTCTGGAACTCAGCTATTCTTCTCTGTCTTCCTGTTTTCCCCTAATTTACTGTTCTAATCAACAGACCTATTTTCCACCCTCTTGGATACTACCGTCCCTCTTATGGGTTGACATAAATAACAAACAGCTCAGGGCCTTGGCTTCACTAATATGAACCTCTATATACAAAATGAGTTACTGCAAATAAGGCAAGGGTTTGTGTCATAAAGCTGTCACCTTTAAGTCCAAGATTTTCCTTCCTAATAAGCCTACACGTTTTCTTATCATCCATAGTAATTTTGCCTAAAACACTGAAGCTGCTATTAGTCAAATACAAAGCCATTTAAAGACAGCAAACAAAGGCACATTTCCTTAATAGACAGTAGAATAGACAATAACTGTTGAGAGTTTTGGAGTCATTTCTGCAAAAGAGAGAGACTGTTTCTGTAATCCTTGGTGTTCATTATAAAACTCATGAATTCTGGAAAGTGGGAAAGGATCTCACTCCTTATTAAATACTCTCTTAAGTCACTGGGACACTGAAACAATTGTATTCCTAGCTACAGATGGGGACTGATCTAAACAGGTGTATCTCTGCTGCCACCTTACTTGTTTTTTAAATTACAGCTTGGTTCAAAGTTGTCAGCTATAAATAACAACAAAATTAACAAAACCATGTGTGCATTACAGTCTGAAATGTACAGCATAGCAGTTTGAAGCTGACATTTTATTTGGGAATGGAAAAATCTCAGATTATTTTTGAGGTCTAGTTGCATAAAATAGTCTAATGTTCAAAGACATAATGAAGCATGGCATTAAGAATCCACTACATACAAATGCAAATATACATTCCTTACTTCAATGGATGAGAACCAATCATAGAGTTGATTCATCTCTGTGAAGTCTTTATAGTTCTTTTCTCTGAATTTTTTGGTCATACATGTAGAGAATACTGAGAAGGGGACATCACCCACAATTTTGAAGGAGATTTATTTCAAATTTAGCATGGTAAAAACAGCAAGGCTGAGTGCATAACCGGAGTCAGAGGACACCAACGGAGTTATAATCTAGGGCTATATACGGTCTTGATTACATCATGCCAATACATAGTAATTAGTTCCAGTTAACCTATTTACATATTCCCCACCCTGATCCGCCTTTTTAGAGCACGCGTCCTTAGTGTGTGATGGTCTCCAGGGGTCACTCATGATGAAGTAAAGAGTCTTTCTCCTTGGTGCCCTTTTCACCCGAGTGATTGGAGAATGTCCAAATAAGGTAATAAGATTTTCCTCCTGTCTTTCTGATGAGTCGTTAACCACATAGGGTCAGGAATTCTTCTTCATTCCCTGGCTAACAAGACAAGCCAATACATTTAGAACAGACAAGAGCCAATCATAACAAGAGAAAGCCAACTGTATTCTTCATGACAATACTCAATATTTGTGGTCATACTCAAATTTGTGTTTATACTAGGGACAGACTCTGCAAGTCTAGCCTTTCCCTGTATGTAGGCATCTGTGTTTAGTTTTAGAGCTGAGTGACTTTCAACTTTGGCTCCTATCTTCTGGTTTGTCTGCTATGCACTAAAGTCAAAAGATCAATTTAAAGTCACAGTTGGATTATACACATAGCCCTAAAGTGAACATTTATTTGAGTCGCTTGGATGTACATGATTGAAAAGATGTTTGTTCCTATGTTAAGAAGAACGAGTATCATAAATGTTATAGTTGATTGCAATTGATAGGCTTAGATTGAAGAACCTACAATAAATTATGTCTCCTTTAGAATAAATGCAACAATTTACACACAATATTTAAATTTAGTTGTATATATCCTCTGAGCACAACAAACATCGCAGCAACATGGTAAAGCTCAGAATACTGCCAATAATGGAGAATCACCAGCTGGCCCAGCACCAATGTCTGGATCAGTTTTGTTAAGAGACAATATGGAAACAAAGCTGATCTAATAAACTTCATGTCTCTCACTCTAAGGTGAACTGAATCATGGGTTCCATGTCAGAGAAATTCATGCTACTGGGGTCCTGAGCTTCTCGTGGGTATCACATGCAGAAATGTCACTTATTTTAATTACAGCTAAAATAACTATGTGAATTGAACATCACATATTAGTAACTCATGAGTTTCAATGCAGCCAAATGTTGGGTCCTGCATTTTGGTCATAACAACCCCTAGTAGAGAGAGAGGCTTGGGAAGAAGTAGCCAGAGAACACATCTGGGTGTGTTTATTGACAGCTGGCTGAACATGGGCCAGCAGTTTGCCCAGGTGGCTAAGAAGGCCAATGGCATCCTGGCTTGTATCAGGAATAGTGTGGCCAGCAGGAACAGAGAGGTGATCCTGCCCCTGTACTTGGTGCTGGTGAGGCCGCACCTCGAGTACTGTGTGCAGTTTTCGGCACCAAAGTATAGGAAGGACATCGAGGTGCTGGAGAAGGCGTAGAGGAGTGCAACTTGGCCTATCACGGGTCTGGAGAACAGGCTTTATGAGGAGAGGCTTAGGGAGCTGGGGCTGTTTAGCCTGGAGAAGAGGAGGCTGAGGGGAGACCTTATTGCTCTCTTCAGTTACCTGAAAGGAGGTTGTAGAGAGGCAAGTGTTAGCCTCTTTTACCTTGTGACTAGGAATAGGACTAGAAGGCATGGATTCAAGTTGTGACAGGGCAGGTTAAGATTAGATTTTAGGAAAAATTTCTTCACCAAAGGAGTGGTGTGGTTTTGAAATAGGCTGTCCAGAGAAGTGGTGGAGTCACCATCCCTGGAGATTCTCAAAAACCAGGTAGATGTGGCACTTCAGGGAATGGTTTAGGGATAAGAGTAGTGTAGGTCTATTAGTTGGACTTGATGATTTTGAAAGTCTTTTCCAACCGTGATGATCCTATGATTCTGTGATTCATAGAATCACACAGAATCACAGAATGCTAGGAGTTAGAAGGGACCTTGAAAGATCATCTAGTCCAAACCCTCTGCCACAGCAGGATTCCCTAGACCAGGTCACACAGAAACATGTCCAGATGGGTTTTGAATCTCTCCAGAGAAGGAGACTCCACAACCTCACTGGGAAAAATTTATTTCTTGTATTCACACAGAACCTCTTATGCTTCAGCATACGAACACTGCCCTTTGTCTTGTCACTGGTCTTCACTGAGAAAAGCCTGACCCCATCCTCCCAACACACACCCTTTACATATTTAAAGGCATAGAAGAGGTCACCCTTTAGTCTCCTCTTCTCCAAGATAAAGAGACACAGCTCCCTCAGCCTTTCCTCAGAAGGAAGATGTTCCATCCCCTTCATCACCTTGGTGGCACTGCGTTGGACTATTTCAAGCATTTCCCTATCCTTCTTAAACTGAAGGGCCCAGATCTGGACACAATATTCCAGGTGTGGCCTCACGGGGTAGAGTAAAGGGGGAGAAGAACTTCTCTTGTCCTACAAACCATCATCATGGCTAGGCTTCGTGAACGAAGATTTGGGAAGGGCTCTACCCACCTTTGTTGCAAGTGCATTGGTGGCTAAAAAGGCCAATACGAGATAGGCATGACCGGTTGCAAAAGGAACAGCAGAAAGACTCCTTAGATGGTGTGTTCTGCAAGGCATGATTCTTTCTGCGTTGTCTTTTCTCCTCAAGGGAGATCCTGTATGCTTTCTCAAAAGCATCAGCAGCGTTATAGATGGTGTGTCTCCAGGCCTCCCGATTGGAGGCCAGAGTAGACCAGTTATGATGATCAATATGCCCAAGGCTGAGATGTTATTTCAGCGAGTCCTTGTATCTTCTCTTTGGGGCTCCTCTCTTGCGGCAGCCGGTGGCAAGTTCACCATAAAGCAAGATCTTAAGGAGGCGGTGGTCCTTCATCCTTGAGACGTGCCTTGATCTGACCAGTAGATGTTTAGGATTGTGTAGAGACAGCGTTGACGGAAGCCTTCTAGGAGACACAGGTGGTAGCGGTAGATGACCCATGATTCAGATCCGTATAGTAGAGTAGACAGCACTATGGCTCTGTAAACTCTGATCTTTGTACTTTTCTTCAGATGCTTATTTCGCCAAACTCTTTTGTGAAGCTTTCCAAAAGCACTATATGACTTTTCTAACCTGCTGTCTATCTCTCCGTCAATCTTGCCATCCGAGGCAATGAGGCTACCTAGGTAATTTGTAATGGTTTGACCCAGGCTTTTCCTGGTAACC
>VWZX01006203.1:1727832-1748341 GCA_013399015.1 Galbula dea | reverse complement strand
TTCTTTTCTGTGTTTTTGTCTTTTTTTGTGTTTTCTTAAAAAAAAGGGAAGAGAAACATCTTGAAAGAGGGGGTGGGGGGGGAAAAAAAAAAAAAACAACTGGAGGAAAAGTACTAACTAGATTTTTGTGACACTTGGGTTTTTGTTTTTGTTTTGTTTTTGGTTTAGGAGAGTCCTTGTGTGTTACCCTCTGCCGACCCTCCTGCTACATTCAATCCTGACGCTTCCGTGCTGGAGTTCTCCTCAAAGTGCTGCTGCTCTTGGCCGCTCCCCTGCAGGGTGTCCTCTGATTCCTGACTTTCTCCACTGGCTTGAAAACTTCCATCTTCAGTATTCCCAGTTGGGGTAGAAGGCTGAGCTCCTCCTGCATCCCTCACCCGGGGTCTCCGCCCTCTCCGGGAGGGGATGCCGTTGCATCCATCTTTTTTAAGGTGCCTGTGCAAGTGGTCGGAGCGGACGAAAGTCTTGGCGCAGCTGTCGCACTGGTAGGGCCTCAGCCCGGTGTGCACTCGCATGTGGTTCTTCAAGTCGTAGTTGTGGGCGAAGGCAGCCCCACACTGCTGGCACAGGTAGGGCTTCTCCCCCGTGTGCTTCCTCATGTGCACCTTCAGCTTGTCCTGCCTGCGGAGAGACCACAGCGAGAGCCAAGGGTCAGACTTCCACCCCCCCACCCCGGAGCTGACGGCACCGGGGCTGGAGAAGGCCAGAGAGGAGGTTGAGAGATCGATGGTATAGGGCTGAGCTTTGGGGTGGAGCTGAGGAGCAATTGGGATGAGGCTGAGCTTTGGGGTGGGGCTGAGGAGCAATTGGGATGAGGCTGAGCATTGGGACAAGGCTGAGCAGCAGTTGGGATGAGGCTGAGCTTTGGGACGGGGCTGAGCAGTAGTTGGGATGAGGCTGAGCTTGGGGACAGGGTTGAGGAGCAATTGGGATGAGGCTGAGCTTTGGGATGGGGCTGAGGAGCAATTGGGATGAGGCTGAGCATTTGGATGGGGCTGAGCAGCAGTTGGGATGAGGCTGAGCTTTGGGACAAGGCTGAGCAGCAGCTGCAGTGAGGCTGAGCACTGGGACAGGGCTGAGCAGCAGTTGGGATGAGGCTGAGCTTTGGGACAGGGCTGAGCAGCAGCTGCAGTGAGGCTGAGCACTGGGACAGGGCTGAGCAGCAGTTGGGATGAGGCTGAGCTTTGGGACAGGGCTGAGGAGCAGTTGGGATGAGGCTGAGCTTTGGTATGGAGTCAAGCATCACTCAGTAAGGGTCTGGCCATCACCCAGTATGGGGCTGAGCATCAGCACTGGCCTGAGCATCAGCAATGGGCTGAGCACCAGCATGGGGCTAAGCATCACCCAGTACAGGGCTGAGCACCACTATGGGGCTGAGCACCAGCATGGTGCTAAGCATCACCCAGTATGGGTCAAGTATTGCCCCATATGGAGTTAAGCATCAGTATGGGGCTAAGCACCACCCAGTACAGGGTCGAGCACTAGTACAAGGCTGAGCATCACCTGACATGGATCTGAGCTTTGGTCTGGGGTCAAGTATCACTCAGTAAGGGTCTGAGCATCAACCCAGGACAGGGCTGAGTATCACCTGACACAGGACCAGGCACCAGTACAGGGCTGAGCTTTGCTATGGGGCTGAGCATCATCCAGTATGGAGTCAAACATTGCCCAGTGTAGGGCTGAGCATTAGTACGGGGCCAAGCATCACCCACTACAGGGTCAAGCATGGTCTGGTACAGGGCTGAGTGTCACCTGACATGGTGCTGAGCATCAGTACAGGACCAAGCACCAGCCAGTATGGGTCTGAGCATCACCCTGCACAGGGTCAAGCACTGGTATGGGACCAAGCATTGTCCAGTACAGTGCTGAGCAGCCCATAGCACATGGTCAAGCATCAGCATGGAGCTGAGCATTACCCAGTACAGGCCCAGGCATCAGTATGGGGCTGAGCATCACCCAGTAAGGGTCTGAGCACCACCTGGTACAGGGCTGAGCCTAAGCATGGGTCTGAGCACCACCTGGTAGAGGGCTGAGCCTAAGCATGGGTCTGAGCACCACATGGTACAGGGCTGAGCCTAAGTATGGGGCCAAGCACCACCCAGCATGGGGCCCGAGCATCAGTACAGAACCAGGCATCACTCGCTATGGGGGTCAAGCATCAGTAAGAGGGCTAAGCATCTCCTTGTATGGGGCTGAGCACTGCCTGGTACAAGGTGGAGCACTGCCCTGCAGGAGGTGAAGAACCACCCCGTCTGGGGCTCAGCATCGGCCTGGGGTCAAGCATCCCCTGGTACGAAGTCGGACAGTGCCCGGTACGGGGCCGGCTGGCCCCCGGCAGGCCCTGCGCAGCCGCAGCCGCTGTTTGCCGGAGCCAGGGGAGGGCAGAGCGCAGCTGGGCCAGGGGCCAACACGGCCACGTGAGCCAGAGCCTCTGCTTCTTCCTGGACGAGAAAGCAGGCCTGAGGTGCGTGGCTGGGCAGCGAGGAGCAGCACCCAGGCCTGGGTGGGGGGTGAGGGCGATCGGCCCCATCCCTCTCGGCTCTCCTGCGCGGAGAAGGTCAGCGCCAGCCCCGTGAGGCTCAGCCACGGCACCTTCACCCAGGGAGGAAATGCCAGCAGCAAGAGGCCCCTGGAAGTCCTAAAGCTAAGGGAAGGCTCAGAACACCAAGGACATGTCCGGCTCTGGATGTGGAAGAGGCTGGGCAGGGAGAGCTTGCTTCCAACAGCCTGTGAGAGAGCAGCACATGCACACAGCGTTTAGAAACGGGGGTTTTATCATCGAATCCCAGAATGTCCTGAGCTGGAAGGGACCCAAGAGGATCAGCAAGTCCAATTCCTCTCTGTGCACAGGACAAACCCTGAGGGTGTTGTCCAAATGCTTCTGGAATTCTGTCTGCTGCTTGAATTTATACTTTAGAAGCTTTGATAAATATTTATTGCTTGGCTAAAGCCACCCTGCCTCTCTCTCTCAGCAGATTATCAGAGCGCAATCGCTGCTCCTCCCCCTGCCAACGCAGAAGAACCAGGAAGTACAAGCGAGCAAAAATCAGCTCCGGTCCCCACCCAGGGAGGGGGTGGCAGGGAAACACCCCGTGGCAAACAGCACCAGCCTGTCCCCTTGCCTTCACCCCAAAAAGCTCCCTCAGGAGGTGACACTGCTGGCTCCCCCTGCCCAGGCCTCCCCCAACCTCCTATGACATCATTAATGGCACAGGGAGATTTGTTTTCTTGCAACACGCTGTCATCCCACGGGATGAGGAAGGAGAGCAGGGGAAAGAGATGCAAGCAGAGTAATAAAATCAGGAGGACAATAAGGATGATGGAGCCCTTGGTCAGGTCTGCACCCATTTTTACACCAGGGGCCTCTGAGATAAGGCTCCAAGCACAGCCCAGGAGCTAGAGGAGAAGCAGCAAAAAGCAACTCATCGACAGCACTGCCAAAATTAACCCTGAACAGACAAGACCTGGGCCAGCAGCTCAACTTTATTATACTTTGCTGGGGGGATGAGGGTGGCAAACCCCCAGGGAGCAGCCACAAGCAGAGGGAGCTGGAAAGCAGCTGTGGTTTAGGGCAGTAGCCTGCTGGAAGATGTTCCATGGCTGGTGTGAAAGACCTGAGCCCAGCTGAGCTGTGGGGTGAGACACCATGGGGCACAGTGAGGCCAAGCACAGCTACCTGTCCCCACCTGGGCTGCTCCATGCCCAAATGCCAGCTGTGGGAAGCAGCAGGGGGAATCTCTTGAGGCTGGAAAATAGCCCAACCCTGGTATATTATGAAAGATCCTGGTTTATAAAGGCTGGGAGAGTTTCACCCCATCCTCTGCAGTGTCCACAGGGAGCAGGTCCCCATCCAAAGCCCACCAGAGGAGGATGAGCTGGAAAAAAGAGACCAGGTGGCAGTGCTCCACCCTCCTTCCTCCCCCCATCTCTCCCTGGTACCAATGGCTGCCAGGGCCCTCCTGGCATTTCCGCCTCCATCCAGCTCCCAGCGAGGACCTTGGACCCGCTCAGGTGCGGCAGCCAGATCCTGCCCAGGGGTGTGGGCACATCACCCAGGGTTCCCCCCCCCTTCCCTGGGCAGGGAGGTGCCGCGTGGCAGGGCCTAGCCTTGCAGGGCTGGGTGCTGGGGGAGCGGCAGAGGTTGGCATCCTGCCCCCGGCCATTATCTACATTCCTCAGCTAGCCAACGTGGGGCTGGGTGTGGCCACCACCGTGGGGAGGGGGCTGGCAGCTCCGTGGGGCAGGACACGGCCTCCTCCCCACAGCCCAGCTTCCGTGACACTACACTGGAGCCACCTGCCACTGTCTGCGGGCTGCCTGGGGTGGAGATCAGCCTCATGGACCCTGAGGAGGAAGCTCCTGAGAAGCGAAGCAGTTGGCACTGGTGAGACCAGGCTATTTCAGCAGGCAGCCCACGCAGCCCCTTGGCAGGAGATGAGACCCTCGCCCCCCGCCCCCCCTCAGCTCGGCAAGGGCAGCCACAGAGAGCAGAGAGAGGAGGTGGCACCGCTGTGACGCGTGGACTCGGGTGAACCAGAGGAGTCCAAACAATATCTCCTTTCTTCAGCATTCCCGTGGTGGAGGGAAGGAGCAGAGGAACCCTGATTAGAACCAGTGCCGAGGCAAACGCTCTGTGGGGAGCTGAAGCAAGGCACTGGGGTTTGTGTGGTGTTGGGGGGTGGCCAGCGCTCAGCCCACCACGGGTGGAGAGAGAAGACACGAGCGAGGCAGGGTTCAACCTCTTCCCAACTCAACTATCGGCCACCGGTGCTTCGCTCACCCCATGGAGCCATTTCTAAAGGACTCTCCAGCTCTTAACCCCAACCTTGGCCACAATGGAAAGACCCAGGGCTTGAAGCCCTGTTCCATCAACCATGGTATCTGGCCTTTGCAGAAGCTGGGTCTGGCCAGCTCTCCAGCAGAGCTCGGCAATTCAGGACACCAGGATGGTGTCAAAGACGGGCCCCCCCTCGAGACACCCTCAAGACACCCAAATCACTCATCTCTCTGGAAAACTCTGGCCTTCATCTCCATCTCACTTGTTAAGATGGAAATTAGTCAAGCAGGCAAGATAAAATTGCAGCAGCTCAGCCCCCAGGGAAAGGCAAGAGCTGGTTTTGTGTGACAGTTCCCTCTCCTCCAGCGTCTGCCCGCTCCTTACCTGGTGAATCGGACCTTGCAGATGTCACACTCGTAGGGCTTCTCGCCGGTGTGGGTACGGATGTGGCGCGGCAGCTTGCCAGCCCCTTGGATCACCTTCTCACAGATGGGGCACTTTTGGAATGCTTTTGCCCTCATCTTCTTCTCCACCTTCTGGGACCAGGATGGATAGACGTCCCCCTCGCTCGAACTGCCGAAGTATTTCAAGTAATAATCCATGACTCCGTCGTCATCCTTGCGGTCATCCTCCCCGAGCTGCTGTCTCCCCACGGAATTCATCATCTGCTGCAGCAGGGCGCTGGCAGCCAACCCATCCATATCCCTCACGTCATCCTCAGTCTCCGCTCCAGCAGGACCGAAGCTGGGGGAGTCACCGGCTTCCTGCTGGTCCAGAGGTCCCCCAGGGGTCCCCTCCTCTTCTCCTGGGGTGGGCATGTTGCGACTGCTGTAATGTCCGTTCTGAGAAGGTGAAAACAAGGAGCCGGGAGCCACCTCCTCCTCCTCTCTGTCCAGCCACATGGCTGGGTTGCTGTCAGGATCACAGTCATTTGCCTTTGGTCTTTCGTTTAGAGGGGTTTGCGAGTAGATGTCCATGCCATTGCAGTCTGGCTCCTCTTCCTCCTCTTGGCCTCGGAAGTTCAGTCTCTGAAGGTCTCTCAACTCTGGGTTGGTCCACGGAAAGCTGCCTTGGTGGCCATTGACGGGGTTGCTCTGGAAGAACTCCAGGTACTCTTTTGCTCTGAGATGGTTCCTCTGATCAATTTGATCTACTGTATCCATCTGGTCATTTTTGGCCAGAATCTTCCTGTCCAGGAGATCCGTGCAAACATCCCTTACCGCCGGGATCTCCAGCAGTGTGGCAGCGTTGAGGATGTCGTTGACATTTGAAGTGCTGACAGTAAGGGTCGCGGTGTAAGCGAACTCCAGCAGCGCCGACAAGGCGTCCGCACTCACAAAGTCTATCTCATACACGTTTTGCTGGTCCACCACTAACCCTGAGGTGAAGAGCTTCTTGAAGTACTGGCTGCAGGCCGCCAGGACGGAGCGGTGGGTGGGGAACTCCTGGCCTTCGACCAAGATGACCACGTCGCACAACAGTCCGTTGTTTCTCTGCTCATTCAGACTGCTGAGGATGTCGCTGCTGTGATCGGGGAAGGGGATCCCTATGGGGCCGTCCACGCCGCCCGCCATCTTCGACGCAAAAGGCTAGGAGAGAAGGAGGAAAGCTCAATGAGTCACGGGGCCCTTGGCTGCTGGGAGGCATCACGTCGCACGGGAGAGCTCCCCAGGTAGACCGGCTACCTGTCTGCCGACACCGGCCCGTTCTGCAGCCAGCACTAGCTATCGGCTCAACTGTCCTCCACACCACCACGGAGTCCATCGTCTTACCTGGCAGCTAGGACAAGTGCTGGCGAGGATGGACCTGTGCTTACCTTCAGGCTGGGAAGGAGGAGGACACAGCCCAGGAGCTCTCAAGCTAGAGGCTGCAAGAACAGCTGAATTAGCACGGATCTGGGCCAGAGCTAGCAAGCCGTGGCAAGGCCCGTGGCTAATACAGCTAGATGGCA
Source organism: Galbula dea (assembly GCA_013399015.1). Classification (NCBI taxonomy): domain Eukaryota; kingdom Metazoa; phylum Chordata; class Aves; order Piciformes; family Galbulidae; genus Galbula; species Galbula dea. The sequence goes on along the minus strand of VWZX01006203.1, from coordinate 1,741,613 downwards.
TCTGGACCAAGCCAGCAGGTGTGCCTGGTGTTGGGCTACAGTGGCTTCAGCCTCACCAGTAGGCCCCAGTCCACCTTTGGAAGTATCTCCCGATCTCCCTTCTGCTGGAAAAGGTCCCCTGCTCACTCAGCCTCGCTCTGCCCAGCAAAATTCCTGATACAATCACGTAATTGCTGGAAAAATAGTTCCCACCGCTCATCCCCGAGTTCCTCTGGCTCCTGGAGAGATGTGGGCAGGATGCTGGCAGTGAGCATCCTTTGGAAAGGACACAGGAGTGAGCTCAGCCCTCAAGGGCACCGGTGTGCAGGAACTGGGGAGCACTGACCCCCCCAGCTTGCTACTAAGGCTTGTTTACAAAGAGCTGGGCTTAAACCCAAGGCACCTGCTGCACCTTCCCCAGGAAGAGGAGCCTCTGTACTGGCTGGAGAGGAAAGGAGAAGGGCCTCGTGAAGCAGCAGACCTGGCACCAGCCCCTCTCATCTCAGACAGGCTTCAGCAGAAGCAGCAGATCTCTCCAATGCCAAGGGTTTGTTTGGGAAAAGATAAATAACATCAGTCACCCCTGATGCGCTAGCACGGCAGGAATGGATCCACTTGACTTCAAATCCAACCTCTCTTCAAGGGCTGAGAAAACCCTAGTGAAGAGAGCAGCTCCACTGGAAGGGATCTCCCTTCACCAGGAGATGGGCATCAAGGCCAAAGGCAGGCAAGAGTGAAACCTGCCTGGCTTCACAGAATCAGTAAGGCTGGGAGAGGCCTCTGAGAGCACTGCATTCATCCAGTGAGCAGCACTGCCAGGTCACCACTAAACCATGGCCCTCAGCAGCACATCTCCATGACTTTTCAACACTTCCAAAGATGGTGACTCCACCACTGCCTTGGGCAGCCTGGCCCAGGCCTTGACAACTCTTTTGAGGAAGCAACTGTTCCTCATGTCCAACCTAAATCTCCCCTGGCACAACCTGAGGCTGTTTCCTCTTGTCCTATCGCTTGTTACCTGGGAGAACAGACCAGCTGGCTCCAACCTCCTTCCAGGGAGTTGGAGAGTGAGAAGGTCTCCCCTGAGCCTCCTCCTCTTCAGGCTAAAGAATCCCAGTTCCCTTCATCACGCTGCCTGTCCTAAAGAAGACCCTTGACTCTCCCAGGTCCAGCCTTTTGATCCCCAAAACTGGGAATAATTTCCCTCCTCCCTGTTTCAAGCAGCAAACCTCTCCACTCCTTGCCACAGAGGCACTGCCTGGCTATAAACCAATATGGGATTGACTGATCCAAGCACTGGATCTTCAGGAGCTAAGACATCCACACACAACTCACAAAGCACCTTGGCCCAAGCACAGAGAGTATCACAGTCCCCAGTTTACAGAAGGGGAAACTGATGCATGGTGGGAAGTGGCCTGCCCCACGCAATGAGGAGGGGAGGGGGTTGGATGAGTCAGGAGCTCATCCAGAACAGAAGTAATTATAGAGGAAACAACTCCCAGCATGGAGTGAGAACATGAGGAGCTAGCAACCAGGTTGCAACACAAGACTCGCTTCCCGACACGCACCCACCCCCAGCCTGGCCTTGCAGATTTCCCTCTACTTCTTCCTATTTTCTTCTTTTTAAGCACAGCTTTGTTAATCTAAGGCAAAAAAAATTATACATTTCTGCACCTTCTTGTTAGCAAAGGCAGGAGAAGGCAGTTGTGAGGCAGTGGAACAATGATCTGAAGCAAACTCCTCAACATTAACCAACATTTCTGCCATCAACCAGCCTTAAATTCCCCACAGCAATGGGATGGGGGGATCAGGCTTGGGGGGGGGGAAAGGACCAGAGGAGCTGGACTGGACACACAGGGGCTTCCCTGTGTGGTGAGAGTCCTGCCACCATGACCATGGACTGAAGCATGGTGGCTTCCTGAGATGGCCAGAGCAAGGGCACCAACCCCAGAGCTGGCTCTGCAGTAGCAGGATCTGAACCCAAAGCCCTTATTTCACAGGTCCTGGCAAGTTAGGGAAAGGCTCTTTGATGGCTGGGAACCAGGAACGCCAGCACCGCTCCAAATTCAGGCACCACCTCCAGGTGTGACCTTGGGCAAGGTCACCACACCCACATGGGGTCTGAGGGACCCCAGCCCCTCTTAAGCAGCTGGGGTACACCAGGGGAGGTCTCCATTGCCTCAGCATCACCTGCCCCATTGCCACAAGGGCAGCCCCAGAGCTCCCCGAAACCCCCTGATCTGAGCCACCACAGCACCCCACTCCCCAGACAAGGGGGTCTGAGTCCTCTGCCCATCCTCAACACCTCCTGGCCCCGAATGTGACATCAGAGACCCCCCACACACACCTTTCCCCTCGAGATCAGATGCTTTCTAAAGCTTTTTCTCCCCCTCTAAAGAGAATTTGAGCTGCGTGAAGCATTTTGAAGCTTCAGGCAATAGCCTTCCGGGCAGCTACACTTCAGCACCCACACAACCAGGCTTTGTCGGCTGCAGTGCTGGGCTCTGGGGACCGAGAGGGCCTGGGGGAGCGAGTCAGGCTGTGCAGGCAAGGTCACCTCCTCCCCTCCCCCTTCCTCCAGCCAGGGGGGCCGGGACAATCGGCCCGGACAGTGTGGGAACGGCTGCAGGGTCATGAGACTGCCGAGGGCTGGCATGGAAAGTTGTACAACTTTGCAACTCATTCTCCTCACACAACATGCCCTTTGTGTCCCTCAGCTGCGGTGGCCGAGACCGGTGAGGGGCTGAACGGGCCCCAAGCCCCCCAGGAACGGCCACAGCCAGAGACAGCACTGGGCTCCTTCCCCCAGCGCTGCCACCACCCAACCCTGCTCCCTCTGCATGGGGCTGGGAAGCCAGAGAACTGAAGCCTACAGAGGGCTGGTGGCTGAAGGGATTAGTAAGAGGAGATGGAGCCTTGCCCCTTTACAGGCTCCCAAAAAGTATCCCATCAGGAGCAGGCACAGGGCACAGCAGCGAGGAAAGGTCCTGATGGCCAGGTGACAAGTGACAACAGTGCTGGCAGGACCTCCAGCTTGTCCCCTTCTTGGCATGAATAAGGTCTGAAAGGGCCACCAAGGGGGAGCTTCAACTACTGACCTAAATTTCCCAGGCAGCTCTTTTCTCTCTCCACAGCCCCCGACTGCCCAAAAGGCATCAGACACTTGTTGTCCCAGACTCTGTGTCTCTGCAGGGCTGCAAAGATGCCACATTTCACCCCAAAGCAGCCACCCTTGAGAAGTTAGGAAATGGTCCTTGTGTAGAAGCTGGAGCAGGCTGAGGGGACACCATCAACTTAAAATGCATTCCATTTCGAAGAGGGAGTCGACAACAATAGCAGAGCTCTCAAATTGATTTACCAAACCTGATTTACCAAGCTGGCAGAGCAGGAGGCACATCCTTCACTACTTGGCTAACTCTGCATTTCCAAAACACCAACACAACCCAGCTCCAGCTGTCCCCAGCTCCTCAGGTCAGCCAGACACAAACACAGGCAGGGAAAAGAAAAGAAAATGTCATTTTTTGTGTGTGAGAAGTGCTGCTGAACACCAAGAGAGAAAGGAAAGCCCTTGGCTGCTCCACATCCAACTGGCTTCACACCGAGGCCGACTGCAGTTTGCTGCTGCTCCTCAACACTAAAAGGTTCTTTTCTTAAGCTCAAGTGATCAACTCAATCCTTTCAGCCCTACCAGGAGAACTGCAAAAGAGCAGAGCCCAGCGTTAACCGAAACCCCTGAGCTTGCACTTCACTGCCCTCTGAGTCCAGCAGGATGTCACCCAATCACTCTCCTCCAGGAGCTCTGGAATTTGACATTTACATTCAAATGAGGTGACCACATTAAGATGGGACCACAACCAAAAGCGCTGACAAAACACTCCTTAATTACTACTCTTCCACCTAACCTCAGTGGGGTTGTTGAATTATTTTCATATTTATTGGGTTTGGGTTGTTTTTTTGCTTCTGTGTGTTTCTGGGTGAAGAGAGGAACTTGAGCAGCTCACAGGGCTCTGAAATGTGCAGGTATCAGGTGTAGGAGCTAAGTCCCACCTGGTTAGCCAGGTAACAGTGAATGTTTTCAAGGTGTTCTTCAGGCAGAAAAGATCCCCCGATGGCTTGACAAAGGCAGGGCTCTCCTCTCCCACAGAGGTGCCACCCACTCCAGCACCACAGTGGAGAAGCTTGAGCAACACCAAACACCTGCTCAGGGGCAGAAAGGGAAAACGATCATCACCTTTTCCAGGCAAAATGGCTTTAGGGCACTGTTCTAGTGCAAGGATTCCTAGGAATAACTGGGTTTTAGGCTACAGCACCTGGTTATTTGGCCTCTTGCAGCTCAGAGGTACCCAAGGAATGGAGACCAGAAGTTGTTCCACTCAATTTCTTGGAGGAAACACAGAGTGTAAGGGCAGGGTCTGCAGCAGTGCTGCTGTCAAAGAACTATCCAAATAATGTTGCTATATAAAAAAAGAAGAAGCCATCAGTGGTTTGGTGCCCAAGGCCCAAACATTATCCCAGGCCTCACTCACCACCACTGGAGAAATGGGCATCTTCCCCTCTGAACGGCTCACCCCAATGACAGCTCACACAATGCAAGTCCTTGTCTCTTCACTTTCCACTGAGGGAGCCACCATCTCAGCTCTCCCCTTCCTTCTTCCAGCTGCAAGCCTGGATCTCTGGAGATAAAAGGCAGCTCTCTGGCCATGTGGAGCCTGAGCCATCGTCTCTGCTGACACCAAGCTCTGCAACACCCCAAGGACAAGCCTGAGCAGGTCTCTTTCTTCTGCACAGGACCCACCCTAAACTATGCAGAGGCCTCGGGAAACACACCTCACATGCAGCAGCACCAAGCCAAAAAGGTGGGAAGGTGATGGGAGGCAGGAGGAAATGGAGGAGGGGGAGAAGTCCCTGTTCCAACCACTCTACAGTGCCACCAGAATTCAACTGCTCTCCAAAAGGAATGTGCTGTTGGCAGTTTAGTGCCAAACTATCCCAATTATGTGGACACACAAAACAGATGCAGGTTCTGGAGAGGAAGATCGTGCACATCAACAGACTGTGTGCTATCAAACAATTCAGATCAATTCAGAGCACACTGACTTTTTGGTCTTCTTTTTTAGATAAATCTGAAGTTTGGGAATGCTATGGGAAGAAATGGTTTGGGGTTTGCAGGTAATGGAGCCACCAACACAAGACAAGCAAACTGAAGCTTTCTTCTATCTTGCCTGGTGATCACAGCTGGGGTGAGACACCAGAGGATGCACAGAGCATGACCAAGATCACGCAGCTACTGAAGTGAAGAGATCAGAGCAGAAGCAGCATCCTGCAAATATCTGTGGCCTCTTTGTGGACAATATGACTCTGTTCTCTGCAACCAGACATCCCCTCCAGCCCCCTGCAAATCCCCATCTGAAGGCACCAACCCTGGGAAGCATCTCACACCCCAGCTCTCAAGGCAGGGTCTCTCTTCCTGCAGCTCTAATCGCTGGGTTCATGACATGAAGGTTCATCTGAGGAACAACACTGACCACATCAGGAGGATTCAGTTGGCTCCCAGACAGGCACCAGGCTCCTGGTCACACAACCAGATCAAACTACTGTTCCACTGGTTCCTCAAAGCAGGCCACTTGGTTTGTTCTGATCCTTCCAAAGATCAGAGCTTTCCATTTCAGTGTGAAGTGGAAAAGCAACCAAGATGCTCTGACAACATCTGACCAGGGAGCCTGAGCTCCTCAGCTTCAGCCCAACTCGATGAACTCGCACCACTATCAGGTAAGCAAACCAGCTGGGGCTTTCCATGCCATTGCCAGGTCTGACCTGCCAGGGAGGTTTGCCTCTCCCTGCTGTCTAGAAATATAAGCCTGGGCAGCGTAGGAAGCTCCAGCATGGAGCCAACCCTCATTCTAGGACTATTTCATACCAAGCAGCTGCCCAAGGTGAAAGGAAATCCACCCAGAAACCCGTAGGTATCTCTACTGCTGATCCTTCAGCATGGGTTCAACATCACATCCTTCACCTTAGCAGAGCCACAGCACTTTACAAGCCATACACTGAGAGAAACACCTACCACAGCACAGAACCAAGAATGGCTGGGGCAGGATGCACAAGGCTTCAGCAGTACAGAAGTTCAGACAGGAAAGGAGAATCCCACATCCTGCTGCTGCTGCTGCCAAGGGAACTCTGGTAGGAAGAGTATCTGGTAATTGGTCCCACTGAAGTTTGGCCAGAGTGCTGGAACTGAGCAGCCCTCACACTCTCAATGAGCAGCACGGGAACCTGAGTGACCACAAGCTATAAAGAACCTTGATTCTCCTTCCTATTAGAAGAATAACAACCATCCCCTCCCACAGCTGAGCCCCTCAGAAGGAGGAACAATGCCAAAGTGGCTTTGCCATGGTGGTGTGGTCTCCTCTCCTGAGGCTGGCCAAAGGGGGCTGATCCCCCAAGCTGGTGGAGCATGGAGAACCTCCCCCAGGCGCCAGCCAGTCATTTCCTCGCTCAGGAACGGCTGCATCCTGTGCTCCTTCAGAGGAGCCTGCGTAGGTCTGATATATTTGGCAGAGCATCTAAATCAGGCTGGAAGAGCTGCATTGAAGAATTGCAATGAAGAAGTCCCAAGCCCACGTTACAGCAGCTCAGGTATCAAACTGGGCTTCAAAGGAATGACCACCAAGCCTCTCATCAAGGTGACATGTCACCCAGCAGCTCCTGGACAGACAGGTTTTGGGGGTAATTCAGCAGTCTACCCAAGTCCTCAGGCAAACCCTAGCAGCTGATTAAATTGGTCTCTTGAGGATCCCTTCAAATTCTACACCTCAACCCATTTATTATCTTTCCAGTATCCAAAACTACCCCTTCCCAGTACTCACCACTGTGGGAAGAATCACAGAATGGTTTGGGCTGGAAGGAACCTTTTAAGGTCATCTAGTCCAAAACCCCCTGCAGCCAGAAGGGACATCTGCAACTAGATCAGGTTGCTCAAAGCACCATCCACCTCCCTGGGCAACCTGGGCTAGTGTCTCACCACCATCAGCATAAGAAATGTCTTCCTTGGATCTAGTCTGAATCTCCCTCTTTTAGTTGAAAGCCATCAGCCCTTGTCCTTGTCTCCCTGAAGCAAAGGAGAACTGCACCAAGACACCTTGGTGGTTTAACAGTGAGAGCTCATGCCAAACCAGAACCAGAGCACCTGGAACTGTGCTCCCAAATTCCTCCAGCAGAACTGGACTGCAAAGCAAACAGTGGAAGGTATGGCAAGACCATGAGCCAGGAGATAAGCTGATCTCTGTGGTGCTGCTAAGGAGATGCTAGAGGTCTGGGATTCCTCATCACACTAGAGGAGATTGTTAGGGACACCAGGAAGAGAAGGGCTTGTTGCTCTTCATTTTCCAAACCTGCTTGAATTGAAGTGCTTTACACATGTTGGTAAAGAAGAGAAGGGACAAACCAGATGTGGCTTCTTTCTAGTTGCATGGACAGCAAAAGGAGAAGTGCTGCTGAGAAATGGGCTCCCAACAACCAGCTTGAACACCAGCTCCAGGGGCTGAGCAACCACCTAGACCCTTCGGCAATCCCATCCCCATTCCCCTCCTTCCCTCTTCCATCCAAGCCTTCATAACTGAACCCAACCTCCAAACACAACCAGCACACAGCATCACTACTGCAGAGCAGAATTCAACTAAACCCAGCAGAGGACAAGTCACCTGCAGCAGCACACAGTGCCCACCCGCAACACACCTGGGATCAGAGGGAAGCACCCTGTGTCTCCTGGGACAAGGTTTAGGGCTTTCATGGAAACCTAATGACAGGCACTGCCCAGAGAAGAGACACAGCACAGCTCTGTCTCTGAAGACACTGGTAGATAACTTCCACAGTGAAAAAAGCAGACAAGGGATGACCAAGCACCAGGCTCAGTGACACTGTGGATCCTCACCGACGCTTGCAGCTGGCATGGGATTTCCTTCCAGGGCACAGCACAGCCTCACACAGCTCACAGGGAAGTTGGGTTTCCTCTGAAGCTCTGACTACAGGCAAGAACCAGAAGTCAACTTAGACCCCAAGAGATGGCAGCATGCCACGTCACATGGTGAAGCACCACGGCCTGGGACGGCACAAGCCACAGAGGTGACCATGGCCTGGCTGAGATCCTCCCCAACCTGTTAACCCTCCAAAACCATCCTACACCACAGAGCCTCTCCAACCTGTCACCCCTCCAAAGCCACCCCACAGCACAGAGTCTCCCCAACCTGTCACCCCTCCAAAGCCACCCCATGGCATGGAGCCTCCCCAACCTGTCACCCCTCCAAAGCCACCCCACAGCACAGAGCCTTCCCAACCTGCCAGCCCTTCCAAACCCATCCAACACCAGATCAACACCATTGCTGGAGGTATTTAAAAGATGTCTAGATCTGGTGCTGAGGGCCATGGTTTAGTGGTGACCTGGCAGTGCTGGGTTAATGGTTGGACTTGATGTTCTTCAGAAGGTCTCTTCCACCCAAGCCTATTCTGATTCCAGCACGTGGCCGTTTTGACCGCTGAGAGCAACAACCAGGACGTACTAAAACTCCTCTTATGTTGCAAGGTTAGCTTGAACTGGTTACTCCACCCAGCCCTCCTTGCCAATTTTCTCCTTTGTCATCAGAGACCATATTTAATCCAGCAGGAATGTGCCTTGGTTCTAGTTTGTGTAGTCATAGTCCCAAGGCCAGTACCTGTCCCTTAAACCTGGGGACGTGCAAGGGTTTAGCTTTGTGCCTGAAGCCCTCCATCTCCAGCACCATGGCTCTGCCTCAGCCTTTCTCAACATGATGGTCCTTGGTCCATCATCACACAAGGTTTTTGTGTTGAGATTCTCTGGGCATCACAAATTCTCCATGCTGAGAAGAAAGGAGCTACCAACCACTGAGGAGCCCGAGACCCTGCTGCAACCCCACCTCCACTCCTGCAAGGCCACATGTGAGTTGCTCCCAGGCCTCTCTCCTCTCCTCAGCCAAGCCACTGAAGCCCTCAGCCTGCTGAAGACATCCAAGCATGGTTTATGGGTCCACCCCAGTGATACTGGAAGCTGCTTGCTCTGCTACTGAAACAAACTCTTCCAAAGCCAAGCCCCAGTGTGCCCACACGCCTGTTGCTGCAGTCCTTTGATGGCTTTGCTCCCACATAGCCATGCTGGTGCTGCACAGCAGCTCCCTGGGAGACCACAGCAGGCTGCTCAGGAGATCCTGCAGAACACCAAGCCCTGGCTCTTCAGCCCCGAGATCCCCTCAATACTTTAGGAAAGTCCAGAAGTTACATGCAAAGGGGGAAAGAAACCAACACACACCATGAAAATGCATGTTTCAGCCCTGGCTAAAGGAGCATAGTGGAGATGGAAGGAGGTCTCTTTTTCACTGAGAGCTCTGGAGGCCTGGAAGCACCTGGACCCACACAGAAATAAGCTGCTGATGTTTCCGAAAGACAACATTTGGTCTCTTCACCAACTGCAGCAACTGAAGACTCATCACAAAGGGATCAAGCCACCATCACCATTAACCCACTGCACAAGGGCTGAGCACAGGCTGTGGGGCCAAGGCACAGCCTAGCTACTTAAAGCTGGATGAAAACAAGAGCTTCTGCAAGAGCTGCTTCTTACCCTCTCCTTCCCTTTGGAGACCAGGCATGACCAGAGAGCAGCAACTGCTCTCCCCACTCCAGCTAACACCACCCCCAAGTCACCACTGGTGTCTCCCCTGAGGAAGTCCTACAGCATCTGCCCTTTTCATGCCACATTCCTCCTGCCCTGTCACAGCTTCTCTCCATCTCCTAAACCAGAACTGCTCAAATCCCAAATCCCCCATTCCTGCAGCCCTCTCCCACATCCAGCCATCTCCTGACCTGCTTTCTGCATACCTGACTCTCTCCAAGCCCTCAAACCAACCCACCCCTCTCTCCCACCCTGCAGCCATGTCACAGGTTCCCCTTCCTAGCCTCTGCATCCTCCCCCTCCAACAAACCTAACATTTCCTGCCCTGCTCCCTCCACCTTCAGCATTCCATGTCAGAGGTTGAGCATTAACCTAATTGCCTCACGCAGCACCTTGAAGACCAAGAGCCTTCCCCCCACCCCCGACTCCTTCCTGGTGTGGAAAAATGGGGGGGACACACGACCAAATAAAGAGTAAGCCTAAAACTGGAGCTGCCTGACAAAGCAGAGCACACCAGGCAGGGCAGTCCCTTATGTCATTCCCAGCCTGTGGATCACCAGCTCAGCCTGGGCCGTTCCTGGCTCAATGCAAAAGCGACTCCCAAGAGCCCGAATGCCACAAGCTTCATCCCCGGCAACGAAGCTCTCTGCCTGCCTTCCCTCCTCGGCACAGCACACTGGGGTGAAGGGAGGGAACTGCCTGTCAGGGCAAGAGGCTCCGAGGAAGCAAGGAGTAGCAACCTGTAGCTACAAGCCTGCCCCTCGATGCTGGCCCGGCTCTGCCTTGGGTAGGCACTCAAGCAAACAACATAAGGAATCTACTTACTGGCTTCCAGTTTGCCGGTGGGAAATAAGGAGATGCACGAACCAGGAAGGAAACAGGGCGCTGAGCAGGCAAGAGGGAGTTAAAAGGCAGTGCTGGGATGCTTGGGAGCATCCTCTACCGGGAAGAAAAGCCGGGCAGCAGTCCTGCCCCCGGCAGGGAGAGGATCTCACTCCGATCTGACGGGGCCTTAGGGAACAGCAGGGGTGGAAAGCAAGAGGAAGAGTCCTGAAGGTGCTGACCCTGCACAACAAACCACCTAGCAAGCACCAACGCTGCGTTGTTTGTGCCCAGGCCCCGCACGGAGCTGCAGCCGGCGGAAAGTATTTGAGGCAGCAAGGCTGTCGCCAGGGAGATCCAGCTCCCAACAGTCCGGCCGGACGCGGTTTTTAAGGGATCGGCGACGCGGCGGCGGCGGCGAGCCGCTGATTGCCAAGGGATCTGCAGCTCATCTCACCAACGCGGCCTTGGCTCCCACCTGCAGCCACGGGGCAGCTCGCACCAGTTTCCAGTTTCTCGCACCTTGTCACATTACGAGAGAAGGCTGATCCCCACGGTTCCACCTGCAGCGTGGAGCTGCTGCTGTCCGGGAGCTCGCAGGAAGATTTACAAGTCCCTCAGCAGGTTGGCGTCCGGGGTTAGGAGCCCTGCCACGATTTGGAGCACAGAACAACACTTCTGCTCCGTTTCCACTGTGAAAGTCACATCCAGACTCTGTCACAGGAGCCAGCAGGCACCGGGGAGCAGGGAAACTGAGACTGTGCACGGAGGGAAGATGATACGGGCAGAGAGCTGGGTGAGGAACAATCGTCCCTGGATACTCGCAGAGGATCCCGACACTCCTCTGACCTCGTTTACTCCTGCTCTGACGTCCTACCAGAGCTCCTCTGGGCCCGGTGGGATGCTCCCAGCACAGGTATCCGGATGGCTATGTGGCTAGTGCCGATCAGGAGGCAGCACTGAAGATAAACATGTGCCAGCTGGGATCAAAGGGTCATGGGATTGGGTACAAACGCCTCTCCTCATCCTGTCTTTCTCCCTTCTCCCGACTTCTGCTTGTCAGAAGACTTTTAATTACAGACTGAAACCAGTCTCTTCAAATTTGAGGTTAAGGTTGCTTGGGAGCAGACTTAAGAGCAACTGCTTACTGCTCTGACTAGGTAAGATAACAAGTAGGATTCTACTCATTTGCCACAGAAATCTTCTCTTTCAATAAACACAGCATCCAGCGACTGAGCAAGACCCCTCCAGTGCCAGTTTTAATCACGATTAAACCACAGTTCTCAAGCATTCAAGGCTCAGTCTTAAGTGCAGACCAGGAATTTCACAGCCTCCCCCAGTTTTCAGGTTGGACACCTGTGAGGGGCTCGATCCTGCAGCCTTCAAAGCCAGCACTCAGGCAGCACTGTACCCTCCACACAAAAAAGAAAGCCAGGCAGCACCACCACACCATGGCAGTGGCATGCCGGAGGCATCAGTGTCTTCCCTGATTTGTGTCCTGTGCCCACATCCAGATTCTCACACTGGGAAAACAACTCTTGATTTTCAATTCTGCTTTAAAAGTCCCAAAAGACAAAGCACACCCCAGTGCCTTCGCCACGCCAAATTAATTCCACCCAGCGCCTCTCCAAAGCACAGCTCCTTGTTTAGCCCACGACACGGCAAAGATCAACATCAGACCTGCTGCCACCAGGCAACAAGAGGCACAGATGAGCAAAAGAAAACCCCAAATAAATGGAAAAAGAAAAGATGATAGAGGCCTAAGAAGAGTTGCAGAGCAGCAGAAAGTAAAGAAGTTGTCTCATCCACCAGCAAATCTCTTCCGAGCTCATGCCTTGCAAAACCCTCCCCTGAGTTGCTAACGCAATTAAGGCTTGGTGGAAAAATCCCACCACCTCACCCGGGTTTGGGTTGTGCCTCTTCACTCCCTCTTTCCCCAGAACAAGCCTAAACAGGGGCCAGAATGAATATTAAACAAGAATGGCTCCTCTCTAATAAACTGCTCAGCTTCTCTCCGTCTCTCCTTTCTTCTTTTCACATCTCCAGCAAACCCTCAGAGTTCAGTCAGCTTGGCTCTTCCTGATCAGCCTCCAGAAGCAGCCACAAACTGCAACTTCCCACCTGCAGCAGCAGAACCCTTCAGAAATAAAACCTTTCCTTACTAAACCAAAAGCCAACACTTTTGAAACCGACAGGATGACCTTTTAGCTCGGCTGCAACGCTGCCTACAACTTCAACCCTCATTAGGTTGTAAATTCTTCCAGGCAAAGAGACCTTCTCTACCCATGTCTATAAAGCCTTTATTATAGAAGTTATGGTTTTGATAGCCAAGTCAATTAACAGCACAGGGAACAAGGCTAATCTGCAACTCAGACCGGCAGCAAACTCTTACCAAGAGTCCTTGAGCCCAGGGAAACTTTTGCTACCCAGCTTCCTGCAGGCCAGAGGGTCTCCAGGAGCTGAGAACATGGGAGAGGTGAGGTGAGAGCAGTGACATCGGTTGCTGCTGCTCAACAGGAACTGTTGCTTTCAACATAAGACTGCTGGGATTGAAAAGCTCTGGTCAGAGGAAGCTCCAGGTGCCAGAGTCCCACTTTATGCACGGGTTCCAGAGCTTTTCCTGCACCACTCAAACCACACAAGCAACGAAGCCCTTTCCCCAGGCAGCAACCGGCTGGCCTCCACTTCCAGACCACAGTCACCACAGTGATCTGCCCGTGACCGTGTCTCCTACCATAAGCCTGACAAATGCAGCAGCGCCAGAGAAGCTGGCAGGACCCTTCAGCTCTGTCTCTGGGGGGGAGGTCAGCACAGGAGCTTTGGGTACCTGAAACGTCAGCTCGATTCCCAACCCAACGCCTCAAACTCAAGAGCCTTGAGATGAGGGATGGTGAAGAGGAGGAAGCCGAGCAGCGAGGCCTCCTCTTCGCTGTGAGCAAGGGATGCTGCCCCTCATGTCAACCTCCACAGGCAACTCGCAGCCCTTCGCTGCTGCGCAGCTCCAGCGGCGGGGAGAGAGGCTTATCCAGCCCGGCTCTTCCAGGGCAGCCCTCTCTCCACGCAGAGCNGGGGGGGGGGGGGGATTATCACTGAGAACCGCCGCCGACTGCCCGACCTCCCTCTCCCCCCCTTTGCATACGGGGGTGGGTGCGGAGCCGGCCGGGGGGAGATAAGGAAGGGGTGGAAAAAAACCAAAAACCCCACAGAACGAAGGCAGGGGCAGGCCGGGTCAGCTCCCCGCGGGGACGACCTTGGGGTGCTCGGGGACAGGAAAGGGGAGGAGGGGAGAAGACCCAACGGG
>VWZX01006203.1:1708574-1725363 GCA_013399015.1 Galbula dea | reverse complement strand
GGGGGGGGGGGGGTGTCAAGGCACCCAACCCCAGCAGGATTTTAGGGAAGATTCTGAATTAATAATAATAATTCGTTAAAAATTAATTAAAGAGAAAGAAAAGAAAAGGCTTTGACTAACAGCCCCCCCCGCCGGGGGCTCCAGGGGCCTCTGCTCCCACCCTGCAGGTCTGCTCCCCCCCCAGGAGATATCCATTTCTCCTTTTTTTTCCCTTAAATAACTGCTCAGCTCCTCCCAGGGGCACTGAGGGCTTCACCCCCACCCCTCCCATCCCTACCCCATGCTCCCCAGGCAAGGGAGGCCTGGGGGTGGGGGNTCCCTGAGCTCTCCCCACGCAGGGACACCCCAAAACTACCTGCAACACAGTATAAAGAACACCAACGTATGTCTGGGGCAGGGGGTAGGACCCCAAACACCCCCCTCCTGTCCCACAGCAGCAGTAGGGTTGGGGTACTCCTTCCTGCAGCCCTGGCTGGACCCCCCCCTTCCTCCCTGCACCCCCAAAACTCTGCTCACATCCAGCCTGGACACCCCTTCTGGACCCTTCCCCAGCATTCCCAACCACCACCACTGAAACCTGACACAGCTCCCACACCTGCAGTGAGTTTATTCTAGTCTCTGCCCTGTAAGACCCCACAGCAGCACCAGAAACACACCCAGGACACCCCCAAAACACCACTCCCAGAAGCGTCACCCCAGAGACAGCACCAAGGCAGGCAGCAGTGGCCACTCCCCAGAGCCCTGGCACCACAGCTCTGCAAAAGAGAGTTACCTTTCAATTCTGGGCCTGATTTTCACTTCACCAAGGCTGCCTTGGGCTGGCAGAGCTCAGCTTCACCTCCTCCTGCTGCTTTCACCCCAAGGAGTTCAGAGCCATAAATATTTCACCCCAAACATTTTAGAGCCATAAATATTTCACCCCAAATACCTATGAGCCATAGATATCTCCCCCCCCAAATATTTCCCAGCCATAAATGTTTCACCCCAAATATTTCCCAGCCATAAATGTTTCACCCCAAATATTTCCCAGCCATAAATATCTCTCCCCAAATTTTCCACCCCAAATATCTCTCCCCAAACATTCCACCCCAAATAATTTAGAGCCAGAAATATTTCAGAGCTCAAACCACTTCACCCCAAATATTTCTTCTCCAATATTTCAGTCATAAACATTTTCCCCCCACATGGTTTATTTCCTCCCCAAACACTGCAGAGCCAATCCTGCTTCCCTTGGGGCAGGATTTTGGACATCTGACCATCCTCAGCTCCCACATCCCTTCTGGCCATGCCAAGAGAATTCCATTATCACCTGTTTGAGCTGGAAGCAGCTGATGTGCAGCCCAGTGAGAGCATCCCAAGTCCCCAAGCAGGGTCACTGCCATCACTCCTGCCCAAGAAGGACCTGGTGAGATTCTGACTCTACAAAGGTTAAAGTCATTTGAGGCACAACCAAGAAGAGAAAAGGTCTGGAAATGTAAAGTGCCATTTATTTATTTATTCAGCTAGTTCTTTCCATGATTAAAATTGTGAGTTTTAAAAAAAAAAAAAAAAAGAAATTGCACCAACAAAATGCCCAATTAGGCTTCATCCTCCTCCTGCTCCTCCTCCTCTTCCAGAAGCCAGCACCAAACCCAACTCAAAATACCCCCACAGCTCTAGGAGCTGCCCCTTCCCCACCTCCCACTTTCATTAAGAAGGAAAACCATAATGAGGAGGATGCCCAGGGCTCCAGGGAGCCTTGTTGGGGTACAAGCTAAGCCAGTGAGCACAGACACCCCCTTCCCTCCCCCAAATCTGGGGTCTACCTCCCCCAAATCTGGGGTCTACTCACCCCAGGTTCACCTTGTGGGGACGTGGCTGAGGAAGGGGAAGGAAAAGGGTATGAAAGGTCTGGGGTTACCAAGCCACAGGTGGCATGTCACCTGCAAGCCCAAAGGGGCAAAAGATGTCCCCAAAAGGAAAACACCCCAAAAATAAATCCCACCCCAAACCTCAGCTCCTCAGGGGGGGTCCAGTGATGGCAGAGTGCTTGGGGGGGGGAGGGGAGCAGGGCAATGAGCCACCCCAAAATACAGACGTGGTGGAAAATGAGGTGCCAGCAGGGAGGTGCCATGTCCACACTGCAGCCAGGGCTGGACCCAACCACTCCAGCAGGACAGGAGGTGTTGGGCAAGGAGGGACCAAGGGACAATCAGTCATGGCCAGGCTGAGGTGGGTCCTACTGGGTGGGTTCATCCCTCCCCTCCCCCCCAACACCCAAGCCTGGGCACCCTCCACCTCCCAGCTCTGGGGCTCTGCTACAGCCTCGATGGCTAAGGCCACTGTGAGATGGGTGAGAGGCAGCTGGCAGGGGAAACCCCACAGCCTGGAGGGGTTTCACTCTTCCCTGCCCCCAGATGTTGGGGTCAGGAGTGAGACTCCACTCCCAGGCTAGCCCAGCTCTGCCCTGGCCATAGTGGGTAACCAGGTTCTGCCTCCCACCTCTCTGCTCTGGAAGGAGACAGGTAAGGAAGTCACTGCCTTGGCACCGTGGGACCACACAGCAGCACCAAAACCAAACCCAGGACCCTCCCCCCCAAAATGCCACCTCCAGGAGGCTCACAGTAGGGACAGCACTGAGGCAGGCACCAAAGGGGGATGAGGGAGCCTTGCCGTGTCACCTGAAGGGATGAGCCATGGCTTGCAGGGAGCCACAGTCCCAGGGGACTCACTCAGGGACCAACCCCACAGCTCCCCCCTGTTCCCCTCCTGCTGGGAGCCAAGAGCTCAGCCTGGGCTCAGGACCCTTCACCAAACATCCACAGCATGACACCAACAGGCTTTAAAACAACCCTTTAAAAAGAAACCAAAGAAAATACAGCTCAGTCCTCTCACCACCTGCAGAGGGGCTGGGAGAGAGCTCACCACTCTGCTCCTCTCCAGCTCAACCACAAACCACCCTACAAAGCTCCTGCACCCACCTCAGCCCTGGCCAGGATGGGGCCACTTTCAGGCCTCCCTAAATAGGGATTCTCCATTCCTGGCCCCAAAGGCAAGGTGAAAAGCAGGGAGGAGGTGAAGCAGCTGCTGGGCAGCCTCTCATCCCCACCTCACACACACACACACACGTGCACACACCCCATGATTTTCTTGTTCTGTTTCTTTTTTTTTTAACCCAAGTGAACATGTTTCCAAAAAAAATACCAAACCAAACCCAAACCCAAACCAACCAAAATAACAAACAAACAAACAAACAAGAGAAAAAACTTAACAGAAGCAGCACCACATTTCCCAAGTGTCAGGAGCTCCAGAGCTGGAGCAGAGGCCTGGAACACACCAACCCCCCCCACCCCTCCCAAAAAGGAAAGCAACCCCACGTGGGCTGGGGGGCGGCCGCTGGAGACGCTCCCGAGGGGTCGGTGCTTTGCCGCTGGGACGCGCTAGGCGAGCGGGGGGGGTGAGGGGGAGGCCGGGGGAGAAGGGAAAGGAGGGAAAGGAGGGAGCTCTGTCACTGGAAGGAGAAGGAAATGGTGACAGAGGCAGATGTGCTGACACCAGGCGGTAGTGGCTCGGCCCTCAGATGGCAGCACGGGTGGGTGTGCTGGGCTGGTTCAACCGCAGCGTTCGGCACAGCCAGCCGGCGAAATCCACCTCCTCCACCTCGGAGCGTTTGATGAAGGTGTGACTCTGGAAGTAAAGGGAAACACAATCCCAGGATCTCAGCATGGAAGGGGCTGGAAGGGAGCTCTGGGGATCAGCCAGGCCAACCCCCCTGCTCCAGCAGGGGCACCCACAGCAGCTTGCCCAGGGTCACCTCCAGCTGCCTTGGCAATCTCTCCACACAAGGAGACTCCACAGCCTCTCTGCAAAGCCTGGGACAGGGCTCCAACACCCTCACACCAAACAAGCTTCTCCTCCTGCTCAGCTGGAACCTCCTGGCTTCCAGTTGGTGCCCAGTGCCCCTTGGCCTGGCCCTGGGCACCACTGAGCAGAGTCTGGCCCCAGCCTCTTGCCCCCAGCCTTCAGCTCTTGCTCAGCCTTGAGCAGCTCCCCTCTGGGGCTGCTCTTCTCCAGGCTAAGCAGCCCCAGGTCTCTCAGCCTTTCCTCCTGCCAGAGCTGCTCCAGTTACCCTAGAAACAGTGTTAGGAGCAGAACTGGCTGCTCCTGAGCTCCCCAAACCCAACCTCATGCTGTGATCTATCTAGATCCCTGGGAGAAGATCCTGGTGCTACATTCAGGCAGTGGAAGCAGATTTTGACAAAACATTTGTTCCTTGAAGCCCAGTGCCAGCATTTTAATCCATGCTGGCCACACAGGAATGGGGGAAGGAAGATTTAAAGGAGAGCAGAGCCTGCAGGGCCCCTGCCTGTCAGCAGATCAAAATGCTGCTCTCTATGGGTGGGCAGAGCAAGGTGCTGCAGCTCCTGCACACCTCCTGGTCCTCACTGGGCCCTGCATGGCAAAGCCTGCTCCCTTGGGGGCAGAAGGTAACAGAGAAGCACAGGCAGGACAGGAAAACCTTCCTGCGTGGGAAGGGCATGGGGTCAGAAGCACACAGGGCCACAAGGACACGGTTCACCTCCTTTCCAAGGGCTGTGCAGGAGCATCCAGATGTAGCTCAGGGGCTTAGCATGATGCTGAGGAGGAATGCTGAGCTCAGCATGGTTAAACTAGGCTCTAGGAAAGGTTTGGGTTGGATGAGACCTTAAAGGTCACATAGTCCAACCCCCTGCAGTCAGCAGGGACATCTGCACCTAGGTCAGGTTGCTCACAGCCCCAGACAACCTGAGCTGGAATGGTTCCAGGGATGGGACATCTCCCACCTCTCTGGGCAGCCTGGGACAGGCTCTCACCACCCTCAGCATCAAAAATTTCTCCCTTCTATGCAGTCTGAATCTCCCTCTTTTAATTTAAAGACATCTCCTCATGTCATGTCACAACAGGTCCTGCTGAGAAGTCTGTCCTCATCTTTCTTATAGCCTCCATTTAAGCCCTGCAAGGCTGCAGGAAGGTCTCCCTGGAGCCTTCTCTTCTCCAGGCTGAACAACCCCAACTCTCTCAGCCTGGCCTCACAGCAGAGAGCTTCCAGCCCTCAGATCATTGTTGTGGCCTCCTCTGGCCCTGCTCCCCCAGCTCCATGTCTCTGCTGTGCTGAGGACTCCAGATCTGGCCCCAGCACTGCAGCTGAGGTCTCCCCAGAGCAGAGCAGAGGCAGAATCCCCTCCCTGCCCTGCTGGCCATGCTGCTGGGGATGCAGCCTAGGATACAGTTGGCTTCTGGGCTGAGAGTGCACATTGCCAGCTCATATTTACCCCATGTACTCATACTCAAACTGCTCAGGAGGCAAAGGTTTGTCCCAGGCACCACTGTAGCCACAGAACAGAGAGGTGGTTCCCATCCTGGGCCCTGCACAGGTTAGATACCATCACTGCCTTTGAATCAAAGGTGAGTCACACTCTCTCCCAGGCTCTCTTTGGCTCCTCTTCAGCTCAGCCTGGGAGTTTCCAGCCTTTAGAGCAAGACAGGCAGAGGGGGACAGGGTAGTGGTTGGCAGAGCTGCTGCCACCCCACTCTAGAGAGAAAATTGCTCTCCCCACTTACCATCAGCATCTTCAGATCTGCCCTTTCTGCTGGGTTTTTAATTAAGCTGAAATGAGAAGAAGAAGAGAAGAGATCCAATGCTGAGACATTTCTTCTGGGAAACCAGTTCTCTACTTGGATAGGTCTCCAGCTCCACTGAAAGCCACTTGGCCTCCTGGCTGCTTTCCCCAGGAGCTTAGCAACATGGCAGAGGCTCAGAAAGGATCATCTCTAACAGCCCTGCTCTGAGGGAGAGCTGCAGGATCTCTTTTCTAGACTGTGCAGATGAACTGCACCCTGCAGAGGGAGAACAGGAGCTAAGGTGTGGCAGGGAGGAGTGAGTTTTGGCATGTCCAAGTCTCTGTGATTTAATGGGAGCTGCAGCAGCACCTTCAGTTGTCCCCTCACACCATCAGGGGGTCTGGGAGTTGCTGGCATGTGCCTGGGAGGCTGAGGGGTGACTCACAGCCCTAGCAATCTGCTCCACCATCCCCCTTGCCAGGCTCAGATTTAGAAGGTGCTGGGATATTGCTAAGCATCACCACAAATAAACCTGCTTTTATTTCAACCCTTCCCAAGTTAGGAGTTCCCTGGGGGGGGATCACACTGCAGCCAGGGAGAGATCACCTACAGACCATGGAGACTATTGAGCTAGGTTGAAGGCTCTGGGGGGAGCAGCAGCAGCCTGCAGAGCTGTCAGGGAGCATGGGCAGCTCTCCCCCTTCAGCCAGAAAGAAAAATCCTTACCATTTATTTACAAACTCTTGGAAATCTTGGGTGAAAACTCCATTTGGCAGCTTGGGAGGTGGCTGTGGAGAAAAAGAAAAGAGTTTTCTGCATCACTGTGTGTTAAAGGGTCAAAAATCAAGAGTGTCACCCAGAGGCTTTAATGAGCTCTCCTCTGCAGCTCTGCTCCTCTTCCTCCAAGCTGCCCTTTACCACCAGGGAACTGCTCTCTGCCATTTCTCACCCTGGCTGGCAGCAAACTGCTGCCCCAGCAGGAGCTGTGGCTGGGGGGAACCCCATGCTGAATCACTGCCAAAGCTGGGAAACCAAAAACTGCAGCATCACAGTTCTGGATCCAGCCTTGCAAATCCCAGCTCCAGCCATGCTTGTGGTGGACAAAGCCACTCCAGAAATGCTAACTGGGGGTCAACTCCCATCACCTGACAGCATCCAGGAGCTCTCTGGTGACTTCAGCTATCACATTAAGCCTGAACTAGCTTCTGGAGCTACAAATTCCTCTGTAGAAGCAGTTTTTTAATGGCTGTATAGAGGCACTTCACAGGGTGTTAGAAATGTGCTGGGCTTGTGCTGCTCAGTTTTGTGCCCTTCACTCCAAGGACACTGAGGAGCTGGAGTGTGGCCAGAGAAGGGCAAGGAAGGTGGGGAAGGGTCTAGAGCACAAGTGTTGTGAGGAGCAGCTGAGGGAACTGGGCTTGGTTAGCCTGGAGAAGAGGAGGCTCAGGGGAGACCTTCTCACTCTCTGCAACTCCCTGAGAGGAGGCTGGAGCCAGGTGGGGGTTGGGCTCTTCTCCCAAGGAGCAAGCGATAGGACAAGAGGAAACAGCCTCAAGTTGTGCCAGGGGAGGTTTAGGTTGGACATGAGGAACCATTTCTTCCTGGAAAGAGTTGTCAGGCCTGGCCCAGGCTGCCCAGGGCAGTGGTGGAGTCCCCAACCCTGGAGGGGTGGAAAAGCCCTGGAGATGTGGTGCTGGGGGCCATGGTTTAGTGGTGACCTGGCAGTGCTGGGTTAACAGTTGGACCTGATGATCCTAGAGGTCTTTTCCAACCTTAATGCTTCTGTGACACCTTGAAAGGGGCTGCTGCTCTTCCCACCTGCTGGTGGGCTGGACTCTACCTTAAAAGCCTGGTAGGACATTTCAGCCTGGGATTTTGGAAGATAAAAGAGATGGGCAGAGGGAAGAAAGACATCAGTGCAGCTGAAGGGGTCTCTCTTTGGAAAAGCCCTTGTTCAAGTAAAGGTTTTGGAGCCCTTCCAGACTCAGCAGAGAGAACAGAACACTGTGGTACCCTCAGGGAGATCCTGGCAGAGCAATGGGAGGAGCACACCCACCTCATTAACTATGTAATCCAGCAGCTCGAAGATGGCCATGGCAGGCCTGCTGTCCATCCCATAGCCTGTGTGGGGGAGAGGACAAGAACAGTGGTGAGAGGCTGCTGAGAACACCAAAGGGCTTTGTTTGGTGTGAAAAGCATGTGTGCTGTGGAAGTTTTGCTGGGAGAGGCAGAGGCAACTCACTGGGGAACTCATTCATGGTTAAGAAGGTAATAAAGGCAAGCAGACAGGCTCTGACATTTTGGGTTTCTTTCACTGTACCTACAGTCCAGATTCCTTTCCTAGCTTGGAGCATTTGGAGAGTACCAGACCATCTGCTGTGGCAGGCTGGCAGTGCTTCTAGAGCCTTCTGCTTCCAAGCAAATGGCTCCAGAGGAGCCTCCTTCAAATCCCTGTGCTGCTCTGGTACTTCTAGGAGAGCTCTCAGCAAAGCTCTTCCCAAAAGGCTTCCCCTAGCTTGCAAGGAACCTGTCGGCAGCACAGGCAAAGCCCGAGAGCAACAGAGGCTGTGACAGTGTCCCTCCAAGCATCTGCTCTCCAGTGGGGCCCATCCCAACAGCCTGCACTGCCCACAGCACGAGGTGCTTTGCTGTGCAGCTGCAGCCTTCCCCTGGGACATGGCAGAGTCATAGAATCATAGAATGGCTGAGGTTGGAAGGGACCTCAAAGATCATCTAGTTCCAACCCCCGCCCCCGCCATGGGCAGGGATGCCAATCACTAAGCAGATGAACCAAGCTCTTCAAAACCTTACCAGCCCCTGGCTGGCTGGCAACTCCAGATCTGTTCCTTCACAGCATCCCAAAAGCAACTCCACTTCCCCATGCAAGACCAGACTCCCACCAGAACTCACTGGGGATTACAAACCTGCACGGTAGAGCAGATTCAGCCGGAACAGTGACACAGCAGGAGGAAACCTCCTTGGAAAAGACTCACCTCCCCTCCACACAACCTGATCCAAAAACCAAACTCTTTGGCTAACCCAAGCCAGAAGCAAAAGACAACCCAATCCCTTTTTCCCCCACATCTAAAGCGTTGTGTCCAATGCATAGGCCAGCCCCTACCACTGCCGGGGCGTCCTGGGGGCCTGGCCCGCGGCGAGATGCTGGGAGGTTCTCCCTCTGCCCCATCCCCCACGGGACGGCCAAATATTGCTTCCAGTTCCTTGGAGTCTGGCGGGGGGATTGGGTACCTTCCGATAGACAGCTCCACCAGCGACAGCCCCATGCTCCAGATGTCAGACTGCACCGAGTAGTGAGTGCCCTGCAACCGCTCGGGCTGGAAGAGAGAGAGAGAGCAGCCAGTGACACAGGGACACGGGACAAACACATGCAAAGGGACTGCTGGAGGGAGGCCAGCAGAGCCCAGGAAGATGATGAGGGTACTGGAGAAGCTCTGGCAGAAGGAAAGGCTGAGAGACCTCGGGCTGCTGAGCCTGGAGAAGAGCAGCCCCACAGGGGAGCTGCTCAATGCCCAGCAAGAGCTGAAGGCTGGCGGCAAGAGGCTGGGGCCAGACTCTGCTCAGTGGTGCCCAGGGCCAGGCCAAGGGGCACTGGGCACCAACTAGAAGCCAGGAGGCTCCACCTAAACAGGAGAAGCTTGTTTGGTGTGAGGGTGTTGGAGCCCTGGCCCAGGCTTTGCAGAGAGGCTGTGGAGTCTCCTTGTGTGGAGAGATTGCCAAGGCAGCTGGAGGTGACCCTGGGCAAACTGCTCCGGGTGCTCCGGCTGGAGCAGGGGGATTGGACTGGATGATCTCCAGAGGTCCCTTCCAACCCCCTCCATGCTGGGATTCTGTGATAAATATCATGCACTGAAATTAAACTGATGAGACTTGATATCCTGAGAGCCCCTCCAGCTCAGCTCTCCAGCCCTCCAAGGAAAGGACTGGCCCAAAAGGGGTCACTTGCAAAGGGGACACAAAAGAAAGATCATGGGCAAACATGAAGCACTTGCATGCATTTGATCAGCAGTTGAGGAGCATTTACAGCTGCTCACACTTCTGAGCCTGGAGCACACACTAGGAATCTGTTTCTCTCTCTGCTTAGAACTAATGAACTCCATTTATTTTTTTTTCCTTGCTCATTCCTGTCAATACCCCAGAGGAATGTGAGGAGCAGAAAACCCACTCTAGGCTCTTACCATTGAAAGAAAATTAAAAATAAATCAACCCATGCAAGTCATCCATCCTGGCAGCATGGAGTCAGCTGTGAGAGCCAGTGCCTGAGCGTAAGGGAGATAGGATTTTTAAATAGCCACTGTCTAACTATAACTGCACTTGAATAACCATTCCCAAAATATGAGAGCAGCTCAGGCCTGAGGTCTGACAGCTTCCCCAGTAACCCACTGCTCCTGCCCAGCCATGAGCACACACTGTGGGGGGAGAAGACCCCACCCACCCTTAGGGTAGGGGCCTGGGGACTCGGAGCCAGGCAGGAGGTAATCTCCTTGCCATGGACAACACTTTGTCTGCAGTTGAGCTAATGCTGCTGCTGCTTCTCATTTAAAGGAGAAGCACAATCAGCTCTTCCTGCAGTTCACTCTCACTGGCTGACTCCAGTTTGGCTTTAATTGCCCATTAACCTCCTCTAAACTGGTTTTACCCATGCTGTGCCAGCAAGGTCAAAGCAGCAGAGGTTTGTGTACCAGCACTTGTGTTCCCCCCACACTCTTTTTTGCACAGAGATGTTTCTGAACCCACAAACACTCACCAAAATAAAATATGAAGTATATGTAAGATCCAAAATATCTCTCCCTGCAAGTCTCTACTCTTCCACATGCACCACTGCTAGCCAGGCCCAGGCTGGAGCTGATAGGACACCAACTCCTTGGTACCTGGTACCTGTTAGCACTCTACAGCTCCCTGAAAGGAGGTTGGAGCCAGGTGGGGGTTGGTCTCTTCTCCCAGGCAACAAGTGATAGGACAAGAGGAAACAGCCTCAAGTTGCACCAGGGGAGGTTTAGGTTGGACATTAGAAGCAATTTCTTGGCTGAAAGAGTGGGCAAGCATTGGCCCAGGCTGCTCAGGGGCAGTGCTGGAGTCCCCATCCCTGGAGGGCTTCAAAAGCCACGCAGGTGTGGTGCTGAGGGCCATGGTTCAGCAGTGACTTGGAACTGCTAGGTTAACAGTTGGCCTCAAATGATCTTAGAGTATTTTCCATTCTTAATGATTCCATGATTCCCTGGCACAGGACAGTGCTCAGAGCACTGTGCACACCCCAAGTGTGAGCCAGGGAGGGGCTGTCTGGGTGAGGAGTAAAACCATGAGTGAGTCAGACACTTCACCCTGATCCTGCAAGAGCCAAGCTGTACAAAAACCCAGTTGGAAGCTAAAAGGAACTTACAGACATGTAGGACCGAGTTCCCACAAAGGAGTTGGCCATGGAATCAATGAGCTGCCCACTGACCCCAAAATCACACAGCTTAATCTCTCCTCGGGAATTAACCAGGATGTTAGAAGGCTTCACATCTGACAAGAGCAAGAGAGAAGAGTGTAAACACGACTCCAGAGAAAACACACTGCTCTTCTACCACAGGCAGCTATTTTTAGGTTCCTCTTCTCACCTCTGTGCATGATTTGGTGCTTCTCTCTCAGATATGCCAAGCCTCTCAGAACCTAGAAGGAAACCAAAGACAGGATGAGATCAGAGCTGGGAAGGGAAGTGCTTTCCCTTCAGCAGAGCACATTGCATAAGCTCTGGGCACTGCCACACTGCAGCATGCTGAGGAAAGCCACCCCAGAGCATCTCCATTTCAGGGTTTGCAACTTATCACCAAGTCAGTCACAGATCTTGGGTCAATCTCCTGAGAAAGCTTCTGCTAAATCTTCTCCAGGAGAAGTCCAAAGCAGCTGGTGCAACACAAGGGGTCGGAGGCACCTAGAGGGGTTGGGAACTTGCTCCCCCCACACCTCCTCACACCACTGCCTCTTGCCCCAGGTCAGGACAGGAAAGCACACGTGAGGGAACAAAGAAAGCTTCCAAAGGCCACATGAGCACCACCCCCAAACAGTGCCCAGGAAATCCTTCCTGGAAGCCTGAAGAGCCACCACAACTCACTGCTATGCTGACTTTCCCCAAGATCTCCTCAGGAATTCTTTTGGCTTCTTTCAACACTTGATCCAAAGAGCCACCATCCTGAAATAAAGAACATGGAAATGACCAACACACTGATCCTTAGCAGGAAAACAGAGCAGCTGGCTGTACAGGCCAGCATGCCCAGGGAGGGCAGGTGGTATAGGAGCAGTAGAGAGCATCCCAGCTCAGCCACCTGCAACAAGTCAGTATTGAGCACACTCCTTTTACAGCTAAAGAAAAGAGATCTAGTGATCAGAGCTCAAAACTATTTCAATGTTATCTTCTCTCAGCTCTACTTCTTGCTCTTCATTCTTAGCTTCTTTCCCATCAGTGGTAAACACGAAGATGATGCTGTCAGCACTGATCCAGAGAAGCACCACCACTCTTCTCCCCCAGAGACAACAGAAAATGCAGCCTGTGCTTCACAGCAAGCTCTGTAGAGCTCTGGGTTTACAACATTTCCGTCTGGCCAAGCCCCAAACCTCTGCTTCCGCTTTCCAAAGAGTCGATCTCTGTCATCTGGATGCCTACCCAGCAGCACGTGGCTCCTAGCAGGGGCACAGCAGCCTTGCTGTGGCCAGAGCAAGGAGACACAGCAGCTGCTTTTCCCTCCCAACTTCAAGTCTGGGGAGATGCAATGCAGAAGAGCAGCCTGCAGAGGAGGGGCAGGGACTCACCATGTGCTCCATGCAGATGGAGATCTCCCCGTCACTGTAGAAGGCTCCGTAGAAGCCCACGATGTATGGGGAGTTGCACTCGTGCAGCACCTGCAGCTCTCGGATGATCTGGTTCCTGATGGCTGGTTTGATTTCTAAATGAATCAGCTGCCAAGAAAGAGAAAGATAGTCAAGGTAGAACACCTGGAAAAAAAACAACCAGGAACCATCTGAGCAAGTCCCCAGTGTTGGAAAGAAAAAGTCTTCAAGCGATGCTCTGCTTTGGTGCAGGCTTTTTATCTTCTGCAGATGAACAGTAAGGACATTTTGAATATCAGGAACAATTTCTTTCCTGAAAGAGTTGTCAGGCATTGGCCCAGGCTGCCCAGGGCAGGGGTGGAGTCACCATCCCTGGAGGGGTTCAAAAAACATCTAGATGTGGTCCTTAGGGCCACGGTTTAGCGGCATGGGGGTGACAGGTTGCTGGTTGGACTTGGTGATCTTAGAGGTCTCTTCCAACCTTAATAATTCTGTGATTCTGTGACCAAGGGAGCAGCAGAGCCCTGGGCAGCCTCTTAGTGACTGCAGCCACAACCAGCCCTGACACAAGTGGAGATCACAGAGGACACAGAACGGAAAGACAAGTCACAAGTTTGGTGCAGGTCTGACTCAGCAGACAGGAAGATTTTCACAAGCTCTGTAGGTGTTGCAAGAAGAGGTGCTTGGGTATCAAGGAAACCACAGAAAGTAAAAAAACCAAACAAAAACCAAACAAAAACCCAACCCAAACCATTACCATTATGCATGTGAAAAGCAGTTGCTTATTTCTTGGGTTCCATGTAGAGTCACTGGCTCAGGGAAGCCACCCTGAAGAGCCACCAGAGATCACTGGCTCAGGGAAGCCAGAGGCAAGAAAACACAATGGCAGGTCAGAAAGAACCACTGTTGAGGTGAGCTCTAGGACACCCAGGTGCAAGGACACCTTGCAGGGTCTCTGCAGGAAGGACAGCAGTACTGCAGCTTGCCCTCACTTCACTTCTAACTATCTCACAGCCACCCAGTGACACCCAATGCTCCTAAACCAAACACCCTGGAAGACTCAGAGCTCAGCTTGGAGTGAAGTCACCCAGAGAAGTGAATTTGCTCATGGAGACCTAACTGAACCATTCCAACAGCAGGTAAGACCAGAGACTTCCAAGGAAGCTGTCCTCCAGATGAGTGGTGCTGCTGTTCTCACTGAGCACTGCCTCTTCTAAAAGGCAGATGAAGCATCTCCTGCTTTTCTGTGTTAGATGTGGCCCATAAATCCATAGCTGAGAGGAACCACAGTCACTGCTGCTTGGAACCACCTAGGGGACTGTTAAGTGGGTAGGGAGGGGTGAGGAACCTACCAAAGCCATCCCTCCACCTCCCATTTCCAGTTCTTGCTGGCCACAACCTAGGATCTTCCAGAGATCTGCTTCAACCCCATTTAGCTGAGCTCATTAAAAACAGCTTCATGAGGAGAAAAGGAATCAACTCCTTGTTTTCACACAAGGTGCTCCAAAGCCCAGGGAGCTGTCACAGACAGCAAGGCCTCACCCAGGGGAGGACTCCTGAGACAGGCAGGGCAGCTCTGAGGTAAGCACAAGATGTACATGGACTTGTTGGAGCAGGTCCAGAGGAGGCCACAACAATGATCTGAGGGTGGAATCCCTCTGCTGTGAGGACAGGCTGAGAGAGTTAGGGTTGCTCAGCCTGGAGAAGAGAAGGCTCCAGGGAGACCTTACTGCAGCTTTGCAGTGCTTAAAGGGTCTATCAGAAAGATGGGGAGAGACTTTTTAGCAGGGCCTGTTGGGACAGGACAAGGGCTGATGGTTTGAAACTGAAAGAGAGATTTAGACTAGATATTAGGAAGAAATTCTTGACTGTGAGGGTGGTTAGAGCCCGTCCCTGGCTGCCCAGAGAGGTGGGAGATGTCCCATCCCTGGAACCATTCCAGCTCAGGTTGTCTGGGGCTGTGAGCAACCTGCTCTAGCTGAGGATGTCCCTGCTGACTGCAGAGGGGTTGGACTAGGTGACCTCTAAAGGTCCCTTCCAATCTAAACCATTCTATGAGTCTATGATTCTAAGAGGTGGGAGAGGCTCAATGTAAAACCTGGCTGGGGGCAGCCATGACCATGGTCCCATTGCAGGTGAGGTGTTTTGGGTGCAGATGGATGACTGCAGGGAGATCCCAAAATGAAAGCAGCTCCCTCTGGGCTGAGGTGAGTGCCAGATTCTCCAGCATAGCACAACTAGCCCACTCCTCCTGCCCCCAATTACCTTCCGTGCCATGATGAGCCCTGAGGGTTTGTGCTGCACTTTGGTGACCACACCTCCATTGCCAGCCCCCAGCTCAGAGATCCTCTCGAAGTCATCATCCTTCAGCTCACCCACTTTGGCTTTCTGGGTCAGGAAAGCTTCCAGGCGCTTCTTCTGCTGCTCATCCAGCTCCAGTTCCTCAAGCTTCTTCTGCAGGTCCACCAAGTTTGCCCTGGAGAGGGGAGGAGGAGACAGGAGGAAGGATCAGGAGACTGTGAGGGCAGCCCCAGAGAAAGGAGAACTGGGGTTTTTAGGGGAGTGGAGGGAAATAAGTGAACCCCATCAACTGACACACAGAACAGCAAGATTAATGCAAAGCTGTGGAGACAGAGCTCAGCTCCAGTACTGACAGGGTACCACAGACAGTGAGACTCATGCTGCAGTATCTGCCCAACATGCACATCTCCTCTGGAGAGGAGCTTTAGTGCAGTCAGCTGGTTTGGGACAGCCAAGGAGTAGTGAAAAGCCTTCTCCCCTTAAAGAAGCAGCATAGCTCAGCCTGGAGGGAATGGCAGAACCACCAACCTCTCCCTCCACAGGGAGGCAAGCTTGGGTTTTACTCTTGAAAGATGAGAAGGACTTTCCATGCTGGCCAGCAAACCCCTGCTCTGTGACACACACCCCCGACACCACCCCCAAACCCACCACTCCCAAGCACAAAGGGGTGTCTGTGCATCCCCAGCACCTGCTGCTGAGCTCCCATTGCCTGCACAGGCTCCAGCTGCTCTCTCCCATTTGCTGCCTACCCCCACTCACACCCAGGGTGATGGCTTGGGAGGGTCTCACTCAGCCCTTTCCACCCAACACCCTTGTGCAATGCTCTGCCTCCCCCAGCACTGCCCATGCCCCCCCTGTGCACGTCCTGCCCACCCTGCCCTGATTACTGACCCAAATCCTGTCCCCTCAAGCCTAGGTCCTCATTCAAGCCCCAGTCGGTGTGCCCAGACCTGGTCCTCACATGCCCCAAGCCTCAACTGTCCCTAGACCTCCCCCAAGCCTCCTTGGCTTTCCCTGACACTCCCCCAGCAAACCTGGGAATCAGACCAGCCTCCAGCCCACTCAGCCCCTGCAACCCCCAACCTGGCCCAGCACAGTTCCAGTTCCCCAGCCCCTTACCCACCCCAGACACTCCCGGGACAGGCCCAACCAATCCCCCACAGCTAACCTGTCCAGCTCCCCCAAGACCTGTCCCAGCTCCCCTGTGCCCAGTGCCTGGCCTAACCAGGCTCCCCTAGCCTCCCTAGGTCCCATGCCTGCCAAGTCCTGGCCCTCCCACACCTATCCATCTCCCCCAGAGCCCACGCTCAGTCTGCCTCAGCCCCTCCAGTCTCCCCAGACCTCACACCCGCCACGTCCTAGCCCCCCAGGCTCGCCCAGGCTCAGTACCTGCCCTGAACCACTCCCCACAGACAACTCAGGCCCCATGCCTGCCCTCTATTGCAGCTCCTCCAGGGTGGCCCTAGCTCCTGGCTCCCCAGGGCTGTTCCAGCTCCCCTAGGCCCAGACCCTAGCCCGTCCCTGTCTCCTGGTTTCCTCAGGCCTATTACCTCTCCAGACCCGGTGGCCGGTACCGCCCTAGGCCTAGTACCTACACCGGGCCCCGTACCCTCCTTGGGCCCGGCTCCCCTTGGGCCTGGTACCCGCTCTAAACCCAGTGCCCCACTCCAGGCTCGGTACCCCTCTAAGGCTCGGAACCTCCCCAGGCCCCGGTACCCCTCTCCGCGCCCGGCACCTCCTCAGGCTCTTGTACCCCTCTAGGCCCGGTATGCTACTCCACGCCCCGGTACCACCCCAGGCCCCGGCTCCCCTCTCCACGCCCCAGTTCCTCACTGAAGGCCCCAACACCCCTGAGGCCCGGTAACCCTCACCAGGCTCCGGTACCCCTCTCCAGGCCCCTGTCCCCCTCAGACCCAGTTCTCCCCCGGCCACGGCACAGGCTGGGCGGTCCCCGCCGCCACTCACTCACTCTGCGGAGCCGTCGGGGCTCGGCCCCTCGGCCGCGCTGGGGGCGATGTTGAGGGCCGGCAACACCGGCTTCCTCTTGGCCGGCATGGCCGGGCCGCGCCTGCGGGGCCGAGCG
>VWZX01006203.1:1666415-1708209 GCA_013399015.1 Galbula dea | reverse complement strand
GGCTGGGGCCAGACTCTGCTCAGTGGTGCCCAGGGCCAGGCCAAGGGGCACTGGGCACCAACTGGAAGCCAGGAGGGTCCACCTAAACAGGAGAAGCTTGTTTGTTGTGAGGGTGTTGGAGCCCTGGCCCAGGCTTTGCAGAGAGGCTGTGGAGTCTCCTTGTGTGGAGAGATTGCCAAGGCAGCTGGAGGTGATCCTAGGCAAGCTGCTGTGGGCGACCCTGCTGAAGCCAGGGGGTTGGACTGGATGCCAGAGGTCCCTTTCAACCTCCATCATGCAGTGATTTGGGGATTCTGTGAGTTGCCTTGGCAGTAATTAGTACCCTAGTAATTAGCAAGGAGCCCCCAGCCCCTGCCTGCTCTGCCAGCCCCTCCCTCAGTGCATGCCTGTCCCTGTTTCATTAGTGCCCTCAAGCATCCCTGCCCCAGCAGCAGGCCCAGGAGATGCTTGATGGCCCTAATGAAGCCAGGCAATTAACAGCCCCAGTAGGGACCAGGGCTGCAGACAGGTGGGTGGGTAGGTGGGTGCCCTTTGCTCGGCTCCAGGGGCTCCTGTTGCCACCATTGGGCCATAAAGCAGGGAGCTGCCATCCCCACCCACGCTTCATTAGAGGGCATCGAGCAGCCGATAACAGGCACAGCCTTGTCCCCATGTCATGCCTTGGTCACATGCCACCTTACTCACCTGTTCCCTCCCTGAGTGAAGATGATGTGGGCCTATCTCGAGGGATCTGTTGGGGAGGGTGACACAAGTGATACATGTATGACATCACCATGAGGTGATGAGGAGGGATGAATGCCTTCACTGCAGGGCAATGGAATCACAGAGTTCATCAAGCTTTCAGGGGTGGGAAGGGACCTCTGGGGATCAGCCAGTCCAACTCCCTGCTCCAGCAGGGGCACTCACAGCAGCTTGCCCAGGGTCACCTCCAGCTGCCTTGGCAATCTCTCCACACAAGGAGACTCCACAGCCTCTCTGCAAAGCCTGGGCCAGGGCTCCAACACCCTCACACCAAACAAGCTTCCCTTCCTGTTCAGCTGGAACCTCCTGGGTTCCAGTTGGTGCCCAGTGCCCCTTGGCCTGGCCCTGGGCACCACTGAGCAGAGTCTGGCCCCAGCCTCTTGCTCCCAGCCTTCAGCTCTTGCTGGGCATTGAGCAGCTCCCCTCTGGGGCTGCTCTTCTCCAGGCTCAGCAGCCCCAGGGCTTTCAGCCTTTCCTGCTGCCAGAGCTGCTCCAGGGCCCTCAGCATCTTCCTGGGCTCTGCTGGCCTCTCTCCAGCAGTCCCTTTGCATCTCTCTTCAACTGGGATGCCCAGAACAGCCACAGGGGAACCTAAGGGAGGATGGTGCAGGCAGTGGGTGGGCAGGTAGCAGAACCCAGGTGTCCAGGACAGCCCTAGCCAGAGAGGAGAGGACACTAAGGGTTGTTGTGGTAGAGTTCAAGTCAGTGTCTTCACCGGATGTTGTTCTCACCACCTGTACAATATGACGAACACCGATATGCTTGTCTGGAAAAAAAATTGTCCCCAAAAATGGGTGAAAGTTCATGGGCAACCTCAGCTCTCGGACTTCGCTCAGCAGCTCTGGGCCCCTCCTGTCCTGCTTGGTGGAGGAGGACAAAAACATTTGGCTAATGAGTTACGGAGCGCAGCAAGTCCGTCCCTGGGGCAGTCCTGCCATCGCTCTCTGCCATCCCTAATCAGGGGCAGGAGGTTTTGCAATCCAGGACGTTATTTCTGTGCAGGTGGAATTTAAACTTTGCTACTTGGGTCAGGGCACTGCAGAGGAGGAGGAGGAGGTGGCCAGGCTCGGTGTCCGCCCCATGCTCCCCTGTGCACCCAGGGGGTTGAGAAGGCAGAACGGATCCGTGGGAGTGGGATCTCACACAGGTATGTCCTGTCTGATGGTGCTCCATGGGGTCACTCTACCTGATGGTTCCATTAGGCCATCAGGGCTCACTGGAAGGACTGAGGATGAAGGATAGGGTGCAGTAAAGCCCCTTGTCTGGGCTGGCCAACCTAACATCATGGTAATGACAATCAACCCCAAACCTGGCTTGAAGGGCACTTGAACCAGTGCTTAATGGGTTGGGAAGGGCAGTTGGGTGATGGGATGGGTGGTTGTGTGGAGTGGGTTGGGTGGTGGGTTGGTTGATCAGTCAATCAGAGTAGACTGCTCAGTGGGTTGGTTATTTTGTCAGTCAATCAGCTGGTGGGTTGACCAACAGGTTGAGCATTTGGTCTGTTTCTTGAGTGGTTCTTTGATTTGGATGGTCACCTGGTTGATCAGTTGGTCAACTAGTCGGTCAGCTGGCTGGCTAGTTTGGTGGTTGGCTGAGGAGTTGGTGGGGGAGCTGGTTGGTTGGTTTTACTCAAAGTCTGAGGTCTCCAGTAGTGCCTGGGGTGGCAGTGGTGGAGTGGGACTGAGACCCCTCCCTGGGGCCAGCTGGTGGCAGCAGTCTCCTCCCTCTCTGCTTGCCACCCAAAATGGTTAACCTGATCTTCTGGAGTGGTCACACACAGAGGACAGGGCTGGACAATGGAGCTGACCCAGCCCTTGGCTCTGGCTGCTCATCCTGCTCCTGCACTTGGGGAGCGGGATGAGGCTGGGGCAGCTGGGTGCCTGTGTGAGGTCCTGGTTCTGCAGTTCCCTTGGGGGAAAAAAGACAGGATTTGGGAGTTTCAACTGCTGGAGGGAAGTGGTGGGACCAGTGCCGTGCCCCTGAGTCCCCAGCTCTCCCTCCTGCATGGGCACTTGTAGAGCTTTGCTAGATGTGCTCACATCCAGGTGCCAGCACAGGTGTGTGCATGGCCATGTGGGCACACACATGGGCAGGGTGTGGTCATGTGGTTGTGCTCACACACAGCTCTGCACACGCGTGTGCCAGCACAGACAAGCCATGTGTGTGTCCAGCCCTGCACGCACCCACATGGTCACGCACGTGTGTAGATCGAGCTCCCCAGGGTCCCTCACACGTGTGCCCGTTCCCAAGCATGTTCCCTCTCACCAGCCCCACCCCACGATTCGGGGTCTCCTTGGGGCCGTGCAGCTCGGGATGTGGATACGAGGTGGGGTGGCAGTCACAGAGAGGTTAGGGGTTAGGGACCTGATCGTGTCACCTTGCAGCCATGGCCTCTGGCGTGGGCAACCTCGAGAGCCTCGACCTGCTGGATCTCCTCTTCGACCGCCAGGATGGGATCCTCCGTGGCGTGGAGCTGGGGACAGCACCGGGACCCTGGCATGAGGATGCAGTGAGTCCCCTGTGGCTGGGGGGACCCATTCTCACCTCATCGCTGGGGCTGGCAGGAGACCCCCATCCCTGGATGGTGTCACCTCCCTGCAGCTCCTTTGGGCACCCTATGGTGACAGGCACCCCATGGTGACAATCACCCCATGTCCCCACAGCATGCCCAGGACAGTGATGACTTCCTCAGCTCCATCCTGGGCTCTGGGGACTCAGTGTTGGACTCACCCAGCTGGTCCCCAGCCACCAGTGACAGTGGGGTCTCCGAGGACCCCCCCTCTGACCAGCTCGACAGCCCCCCCAGGAGCTGTGATGGAGGTCCCAGTGAGGTCTTGTACCCCTACAGCAACCCCTGCCGGGCTCTGTCCCTACAGGGCGGGGCTGGGGTCCAGCACCCTGAGGTCTCCATCGACCTTGGTGAGCTATGGGGGTAAAGGACCAGGCTGGGGACACTGGAGGGACTGGGTGGGGGGGAGCTGAGGGGAATAGGGGAGCTAAGGGGGATAGGGGAGCTGAGGGAGTTGGGGAGCTGAGGGGGGTAGGAGAGCTGAGGTGTCTCAGTGATAGTGAGGAAATGAGGGGAAGCTGAGGGGACTGGTAGGAGCGGGGCAGACTGAGGAGAGCTGGGAGCTCTGGGGGTCTGAGGAGTTGCAGGAAAAGCTTGGGAACTGGGGTGAACTGGGCAGAATGGTGCTGGTGGGGGAGACTGGAATAAGAGGGGGCTTTAGGGGTGCTGAGGTGGGCTGAGCAGTGCAGGGTGTTCTGGAGGGGTTGAGGTAAGACCACAGGGAGAGTGGGTGGCAGCACATCACTGTAGCTTAGGGGCCACGGACGGGGTGAGGGTCCCACACTGGTGATGCTGAGGACAGAGGAGGACACAGGACTGCTGACAGCTCTTCCCTCACCCAGACATGTGGCACCCTGGCTTCTTCCTGGAGGAGAATCAGGACCTGCCCGTGGTCTCCCCACCCACATCCTGCAGCCTCACAGTCAAGGACCTGCTGCTCTCAGGCAGCTCTGATGCTGTAAGTCCCTGCCCCTGTGTCCCCGTCCCTCCTTGTCCCTAGCATTGTCCCTTCCTGGACCATGATCTCTTCCCCATTCCTCTCCTCATCCCTTCTTGTCCCTACCCCTGGCCTTTCCTGGACCACTCTCCTCATTCCCGTCTCCATCCTTACACTTGTCCCCTTTCCCACACCATGTCCCATTCCTGTCCCTTCTTGGACCACAATCCCTGCTCTGTGATCCCCACCATGGTCCCTGGGGTCCAGTGTAGGATGACCTAGTAGGTCAGTGTAGGGCCACCACTCATCCACGGTCCCACAACAACCGCAGGTCCCCAGCTGCCTGCTGAGGCAGAGCCAGGGCCAGTTCCAGGAGCTGGTGCTGACAGAGGATGAGAAGAAGCTGCTGGCCAAGGAGGGAGTGACCCTGCCCACACAGCTGCCCCTCACCAAGGTGGGTCCCTCCATACCCAGGAAGGGTGTGGGGTTGGAGGGGGTGTCCCAGCCCTGGCAGCCCTCACTCCCCCCTGCCTGTCTCCCCCAGAATGAGGAGCGGGTGCTGAAGAAGATCCGGAGGAAGATCCGGAACAAGCAGTCAGCTCAGGAGAGCCGCAAGAAGAAGAAGGAGTACATTGAGGGGCTGGAGAGCCGGTGTGGACCCCAAACCCTGCTGTACCCCAACCCCTGGGGCTGCCACCCTGGAGACACTGGGATGGCCATGGCCATGCTGCTCCTTGCTAACTCCCCATAGATCTCATCTCCGTCTCCCTGTCCCCCAGGATGTCAGCGTGCACGGCCCAGAACCAGGAGCTGCAGAGGAAAGTCCTGCATCTGGAGAAGCAGAACTCGTAGGTGTTCCTGGGGCAGGATGGGCCTAGGACTCCCCCTCTGCCCCTCAGCCAGACCTGCTAGGGAGCAGGAGGGGCTTGGAGGTGCTAAAGGGCTCTCCCTGTCCCCAGGTCCCTCCTGGAGCAGCTGAAGAAGCTTCAGGCCCTCGTGGTACAGTCAAGCAACAAGGCAGCACAGACAGGAACCTGCATCATGGTGTGTGGATCACCCAAACCCCTCCAGGGCCTCCTGGCTTCCAGGGAGGGAGGGAGGCTCAGATCCACAGAGATGTGCTGGCAGGGTTGGACAGAAGGGTGGACAGAGGGATGGCTGTGTGCTGAGGCAGAGGGATAGATGTGCCATGGATGGATGGATGGAGGTGCACTGGCAGAGGCACATGCACTGGGAAGGATGGAGGGTTCCAGTCCTGGTTCTTCCACCACAGCTCCCTTGGGAGCTATGTCCTAGACCCTGGTCCCCCTCTGCCACTGTCCATGATGACATCCCCACCTCTGTCCTCAGGTCCTGCTGCTCTCTTTCACCCTCATCGTCTTCCCCTCCATCAGCCCCTTTGCCCCCAGCAAGGCCGAGTCAGACAGCGACGGTGACTTCCGACCGGTGCGAGGTGAGGCCTGGGCTGTGCTGGGGCTGCTCCCAGAGGCTCACCGCACAGAGCAAGCTCTGACCCTCCCCTTGTGCTCAGTTTTCTCCAGGTCCCTGCACAACATGGCTGCTTCCCGTGTGGTTTACACACAGCCCCAAGCTGGAGGTGAGAAGCCCCCAGAGCCCCTGTGGCCGGAGCACCTGGGTGAAGCCCCTGAGACCCTGCATGAAGCCTTCGGTGGCCACACGTTCACCTCGGGTGCAGGCAAAGCCTCGCCCCGTAACGGCACGCAGCCGCTGGCCTCGGAGGGGCTGAGCCACGGGGACACAGCTCAGCTGGACACCGTGTCAGGGGACAGCACCGCCCCCCACCACGGCCTGGCATCGCTGGCATGGACCGAGGCTGGCCCCGGCAGGTCCCTGGGGCTGGAGCAGGCTGAGGAGCTTTAAGGAGCCCCCATGGATCATCGGGGGGATGCGATGGGGTGGCTCAGCACCTCATCCCCTATGGGACAAGCCCTCTGGTGACCCCTCTAGGATCTGCCTCCAAGCGCAGGGAGATGTTGGACCTGCTTGGCTTTACTTGTGCCTGTGAACTGGGAAGATGAGAACGGTTCCCACTGGCTTAACTGGGAGGGAAGGGGCTGTTCCTTCTCCCCCAAGTGCAGCAGGAGCTGTAGAAGGGACGTGGGGTCCCTCAGGGTGGGGAGAGGGGGACTGGAGGGACCCTGGGCTGTTGGCTATTGATCTGTTCATGTTGAAACTTGTTGGTTTTGTTCCTTTTTTTTTTAAGCTTTTATTTTCATCTCTAAATACAAGGTATTTTGGAAAAAATCCACCTGGTTTTAGTTTAAGATGAGGTGATCCACAAGGTTTCAAGGACCATTGGGCCAGGGACACCTTGAGCCCAGCTGCCATGAGGCAAGAGGGTTCAGGTGAGCTGGGACATGTGGCCAGACCCAGCCTGGGGCTGCCCCGGAGCAGTGGGCAGAGGTGGGGGGCAGGAGCACCAAGACACCATCCCACAGTTCACAGCCCTGCACCAGTCCCCTTCCCTTCCCCTGCCCAGTGACATCCCCCAGCTCAAGCAGAACACACCAGATCATGCTTAGGATGGGCTCTGCAGACAGATCTTCACCAGACCACAGCAGCTCATCCCCATCACCACCCAGCCCCAGCTTCATCCGAGATGGCATCAGCTGCCCCATGCAGTGACCCCCCATGTGTCACTGCCCCAGCATCAAGCACGCTTGTCCCTTTGCCCCTCTGAGGTCTGCTGGGCCCCATTACCAGCTCCAGAGAAGAAACCTCCCAACATCTCCAACCATGCCTGAGAAGGAACTGGGTGCTTGGTCCATCTCAAGCAGGCAAAGTCCTTCCCAGGCCACTGGGTGCAGCTGCCCCGACACACGTGGTTCACGTGTACTTAATACTTACATACAAAAGGGACAATGTGTAAGGGTATAAAAAAGAGTTGGTAGGAAAAGTGGCACAGATGAGTGTCTAGACAGAAAGGGAACAAGTCTGGGTCAGGTGAGGAGAGGCTCCACCTTCATCTTCTTCACTGTTGTTGGCCCCATGTCTGGGCTGGGACACTCCTGCTTCAGGGTATCACGGTGCTCCACCAGTGTGGTCCCAAGGTCAGGGCACAGCTCACCCGTGCCGTTGTGCTGGGAGAGTGACTCTTGCTCCAGCAGCCTGTGAGCCCCAGGGTCCAGTTTGAAGAGCTGTTCAGGCTTGGTGAGCTCAGCATGTTCCACCACCACTGGCCCTGTCCACTCTGGGACCTCCACCCCCAAGTGCTTCATCAGCTTCGTCATGACATCATCGACGTAGGCGTGGATGCGCAGGTCAGCCTGTCTGTCCTGAGGTGAGAGCAAAGATGGTGTTAGGGGACAAACACAGCCTGTGGGGACAAGTGTCCCCTCCCAGGGATCACCTGGGGACAGGGCCTGGGTGATGGCTCAGCTTCATGAGGGCTCCAGAGCTCCTGCCTGTGAGATCATCCCTGGCTGATCATGCCCTGGCCCTGTCTACCACCACCCCCCGGCTGCGCTGGGGGCTGACAGAGCTCTGTTAGGGCACAGGGGGAAGTCACACCTCAAAACCCAGTCCAGAGCCAGGCTAGTGAGCCCAGGACAGAGTGGAACAGGGACAAGGGAGCTCTAATGACATCCCAGAAACGCCCAAGTTGTGGTTATTCACAGAATCATGGAATTGTTTTAGTTGGAAGAGTCCTCTAAGATCAAGTCTGACCATTACCCAGCACTGCCAGGGCACCACTGAGCCATGGCCTCAGCACCATAGCTCCAGGGCTTTTCAGTCCCTCCAGGGGTGGTGACTCCACCACTGCCCTGGGCAGCCTGGGCCAGGCCTGACAACTCTTTTGGGGAAGAAATTGTTCCTCATGACCAACCTAAACCTCCCCTGGAGCAATTTGAAGCTGTTTCCTCTTGTCCAGTCACATGCTACCTGCAGGAAGAGCCCAAGCCCCACTTGGCTGCAGCCTCCTCTCAGGGAGTTGCAGAGAGCCAGAAGGTCTCCCCTGAGCCTCCTCTTCTCCAGGCTAAGCAAGCCCAGTTCCCTCAGCTGCTCCTCACAACACTTGTGCTCTAGACCCTTCCCCACCTTCCTTGCCCTTCTCTGGCCACACTCCAGCACCTCAGTGTCCTTCTGGCAGTGAGGAGCCCAAACCTGACCCCAGGCTTGGAGCTGTGGCCTCCCCAGTGCCCAGCCCAGGAGGCCAATCCCTGCCCTAGTCCTGCTGCCACCCTAGTGCTGATCCAAGCCAGGATGCTGTTGGCCTTCTTGGCTACCTGGGCACTCTGCTGCCTCATCTCCAGCTGCTGTTGGCCAACCCCTCAAGATCCTTTCCCTCTGGCATCTTTCCAGCCACCCTGCCCCAAGCCTGGAGCATTCATGGTGTTGTTGAGATCTAAGTGCAAGACACAGCACCTGACCTTGTTGAACCTCACCCCATTGGCCTTGGCTCATTGATCCAGCCCAGCCAGATCCCTCTGTAGAGCTTCCTATCCTCCAGAACATCAACACTTCCACCCAACTTGGTGTTATCTGTAGACTTACTGAGGTTTGAAGGGCATCAAGCCCAGGGCTGAACACAAACAGAACTCCTCTGCTGCATGGCACAGGTTATGTGTGTGCAGTTATTTCCTAGACTGTAACTCCTCAGGCTTTGGGCTAAGTTTTTATCCCACCCTGAACACTGACCTTCCATTTGAGGTGGTTATGGAGAGTTGCTGGTTTAAACCTCCCAACAAGGGAAGCCCAACCTGTCTGGGTGCCTGGGAGGGGATGATGTGCAGGGACTGGCCTGCTGTGGGGCTGAAACAAGTGCCATGAGGGGAAAGGAACAGCAGCAGTGAGGACACTCCCACTCACGTGTTTGGTTGCCTGTAGGTTGACTATGACCAACTTCCCTCCTCTCTTCTTGGTTATCAGTGGGAGGTTGCCACTGGGTTTGATCTGCAGAGAGGTCCCCAGAGTGACAGAGAGATCAGCTTTCCTGCAGGGAGGAGACAAAACAGCCAGGGCAGAGAAAAAGCTGTGGCTGTTTGCAGGTGTCAGCAGCCACCACAGCATGAAGAGCTCAAGGACAGTACCTGCAGGCTTCATCTGCCAGCGTGAGGTCACGGTCAGGCAGGGAATCTTCCCAGTCCAGGATGGTGTCTCTTAACTTCCCTCTAGAAAACACACACAGGGACCATGCTTTCCTTCCTGGCAGGTGGGAACAGGCAGCAGAGCTGCCCTGGGAGAGGGAGCAGTGACCCAGACCCTGTCCCACTCGCCCTGGCACAGCATTGAGAAGGGACAGAGAGCCCAGACTACTCGAGGGGACTCACCAGAAGGTGAGGGAAGGCACAGGATTCACCTGCATCAGGGATTTTGAGGCTGATACTGCAATGCCACTCAAGCCCCAGCTGTTTTGCTGTCCCAGTTCAGAGCTGGGATGCACCTTTCACTCTCCAGCATCAGAGCTGAGCCAGCAGACCTCTGCCCCACAGCCTGGAGCCCCTAGCTCTGCTGTGCTTTGTCTGCAGCAGGGCTGGGCCCAGAGAGGAAGCACAAAGGGCACATGGAGCATGTCTGGATGCCAGATCACCTCAGGGTACCTTCAGCTGCAGAGTTGCAGACACTACCTGTGCTTCCCTACGGAAGGCAAGCAGCTGCAGGGCAGCACAGTGACTGTATCCTTCTGGAGGGGAAAGGGCTCTCCAGAGCTGCCATCCCACAGCAGCATCTTCTCCAGCACTGGGACATGCTCAGACTACCAGCATGAGATGCTCTGTAGGAGGCTGGAACTGCTCAGAGACATGGACTTTGGAGATCTCCCTGACACCCTCTACTTCTTTACCCAAGCTGGAGGGACTGTCAGCTCAGCCCTGCAAAGCCTGCTCTGTGCTCCAGAGTTACTCACTCAGCTGAACAGGTCCCTGGCACCCCACATCCCCTTGGGACCCCCACCCAGTGCCCCAGCATTGCAGACATACCTGCAAGCCCTCAGCCCCCGGGCCTTGGTGACACTGCACAGCCTCCCTGTGGGCTTCAGCCCCATGCTGCCCACCACGGCGTCCCGCACGTACTGCCTGCAAGGGATGGAGCTGCTCAGGGACACACACCGAGGGAGGGGGCACCCACTGGGAAATGGATCTCTAAGGGGGACACTGAGGTGCTGGAGTGTGGCCAGAGAAGGGCAAGGAAGCTGGGGAAGGGTCTAGAGCACAAGTGTTGTGAGGAGCAGCTGAGGGAACTGGGGTTGTTCAGCCTGGAGAAGAGGAGGCTCAGGGGAGACCTTCTCACTCTCTGCAGCTCCCTGAGAGGAGGCTGCAGCCAGGTGAGGGTTGGGCTCTTCTCCCAAGGAACATGCAATAGAACAAGAGGAAACAGCCTCAGGTGGCACTGGGGAGGTTTAGGTTGGCCATGAGGAACAATTTCTTCCCCACAAAGGGTTGTTGAGCCCTGGCCCAGGCTGCCCAGGGTAGTGGTGGAGTCACCACCCCTGGAGGGGTTGAGAAATGGTGCCGAGGGCCAGGTGACCTGGCAGTATTGGGTTCATGGTTGGACTAGATGATCTTTCAAGGTCCCTTCCAACTCCTAATATTCTGTGATTCTCTGATAGCTCAGAGCCACAAGCAGTGCCTGGAGCACCTCAGTCCTTCCTCCATCTCCAGCTGTGTCTCTAACCAAGCACTGCTGGCAGCAGCTCTCACCAACACCCCTCAACCTCTGCCACACACCAGGATGGATAAACCCAGCCTGCAGCAACCTCCTCTCTTCTCTGCAGCTGGCAGGCACAGGCCCTGCTGCAGGCAGCCCTGCTGGCCTGTCTGCCTTGCCACGAGGAGCAGGCTTTGCCAAGGGCCTCCCAGGCAAGGGAGAATTCCCACAATGTTCCTTTCCCACCTTTGGAGAGGGTTTAGGATTCAGACAGACACTGTGCTAGAAAGCTTCTGGCAGAGAGCCCCACAGTGTGTGTGCAGGGCTTCCAGCAGCCCCTGGGGATAGGCACAAAGCCCCCAGCCCACCAACAGCCTCACCCCCACCAGCTCAGGGCTCACATACTTGCCACATTTCACACACTCCTCCACAAACATGTTCCCATGGAGCTCAGCCAACTTGTCCCTGCAGAAGAAACAGCAGAGGTGAGCTGGAGAAGGGTGGAGAGCCCTAGGGCAAGAGGAAAAGCTGCCTAAACCTTCCCCCCCTACTCCCCCTGCACCTCAAGGGCTTCTTCACTTTCCAGCTCTGCTGGATCAGCCCTGCCAGGGGATGTGGGGTGACAGGGACCCTCTGCCATGGCCCAGGGACAGTGTCCCAGCACTGAGGGGAATGATATTAGTTCCAGACAAATATGGCTGCACCAGAACAAGGCTCTGGGGGCACTGGGTGTCACAACCAACCTGGTTTTACTGCAGGAAGGCAGCTCTGGTCCAACACAGAAGATCATTGGCCTGGCCACCATGTGAAGGGCTTCTCTGGGCTCAGTGTGGCCACTATGTGCAGGCCATGCAGGTGCTGGCAAAACTACAGCACACTGAGTGCTGCTGTCTGCATTTAGCACAAGAAATATTGGTCAAAGGGAGTTTGGGCAGAGCTGTTCTCCTCAGGGGGCAGAGGACATGGCCAGATCCTACTGAGGGGCCTCCTGTGCCATGGTTCCATCTCCACCAGGACAGCACCAGGCTGTGGCCACCACCACAGGGCCTAAGGGAAGGGACAACCTGTCCTGGCTTTTGGATTTGAAATGCTTCCATCTGCAGCATCAATTCCAGTGCCTCTTCTGACCCAGCCTCCAATCTCTGTGCCCAGAAACACCTGGGATCTCTGCCCTTGCAGGGTTCCAGCCTTGGCTGCTCCTTTTGACTCAAACTCCCCTGGAGCTCAGCACCAGCCTCAAAGCTCAGAAGCTAGAGGGAAACAAGGCCACACTCTCCCTGACTGGGAACCTCCTCCAGGCTGGATGGAGACAGGACTGACTTGATTTCCCCTGCTTTGGCCTCAGTTCAGTGGCACTTACTGAAGCACATGCTTTGCTGGGGTGGAAGAGTTAGAGCCAGTGGCACCAGGCTGCAGGGAGCTCAGCTGAGGCCTCAGCAGCACTGCCTACTTCTTTTTTCCCATGGTTTAGTTTGACAATGTGCTGCTAGGAGCAGGAATCAGAGCTCAGGGCTCTTAGTAATAGGAAATACAGCCTGAAGGCAGCTCCTCTGCTCAGCCAGTGATGGCTGAAGACATCTGTCAGATCTTCTGTCCCATTCATGCTCCTCTCTCTCATGCTAACTCTCTTCATCTCATTTTCCTGTTTGAATTCAGGTGCTCTCCCTTTCCCTTGCCAGGCAGCTCCCAGCAGTTTTGCCTCCTGCTCTTAACTGCAGGAAACAGAACAGGCTGAGAAGTTCCTTGAAGGGAGAAGAGCCTGTTAGCCTGTGGCTGCAAGCACTAAAGGAAAAGGAGGTTCCTTTGAGGACATCTTTGACACAGCCACTGTGCTTCAGTTCCCATCCTCAGAGGGAACACAGCTACACAGGATCCCTGACCTCATCCCTTGGGCAAGGAAATCAGAACCCATGGCTGGTAAATCAAGAGTAGTTTCAGCTGGGGTCTCTCTCCCTGCTTTGCCACCCTTGCAGCTTCACAGCCTCTCCTCTCTAAATTCAAGCTGGAAAGCTGTCTGGCAGGAAATCACCTGGAGGTTCTGGCTGACAGCAGCTGGAGATGAGGCAGAGTGCCCAGGTGGCCAAGAAAGCCAACAGCATCCTGGCTTGGAGCAGCACTAGGGTGGCAGCAGGACTAGGGCAGGGATTGGCCTCCTGGACCAGGCACTGGGGAGGCCACAGCTCCAATCCTGGGGTCAGGTTTGGGCTCCTCACTGCCAGAAGGACACTGAGGTGCTGGAGTGTGGCCAGAGAAGGGCAAGGAAGGTGGGGAAGGGTCTGGAGCACAAGTGTTGTGAGGAGCAGCTGAGGGAACTGGGCTTTGGTTAGCCTGGAGAAGAGGAGGCTCAGGGGAGACCTTCTCACTCTCTGCAACTGCCTGAGAGGAGGCTGGAGCCAGGTGGGGGTTGGGCTCTTCTGCCAAGGAACATGCAATAGAACAAGAGGAAACAGCCTCAAGTTGTGCCAGGGGAGGTTTAGGTTGGCCATGAGGAGCAATTTCTTCCCCAAAAGAGTTGTCAGGCCTGGCCCAGGCTGCCCAGGGCAGTGGTGGAGTCACCATCCCTGAAGGGACTGGAGAGCCCTGGAGCTGTGGTGCTGAGGCCATGGTTTAGTGGTGACCTGGCAGTGCTGGTTAATGCTTGGATGTGATGACCTTAGAGGACTTTTCCAACCCAAACAGTTGTAGGATTCTGTGGTTTACCCCTTCCCACACCAGTGCATCCCACTTTCCATTTCCCCTCTCAGAGGACAGACAACCTCCAAGCCCTCCAGCACCAAACCCTTTCAGTCAAGGTCCCAGCACCCAGAACAGCCACGTGGCAGCAGCTGGGAAAGGCTCAAGGGCCCCAAAGACAGGGCAGGAGAGGCAGTACCGTGGGAATCCAGATCTCACATGAAGCCCATCCACATTCTGGCTGACCAGGAATTTCAGGATGCCAACTCTCTGCAGCCCCAGCAGTGCCATGTGAGTCTTGGAGGGCCTGGCATTCTCAAAGGTAGTGTCGAATTTTGGGGAGAGCCCCTTCTCTTCCATAGTCCAGACACCATTGGGTCCCCTGCAGCAGTGGGGACAGAAGTGGTGAGAACTGAGAGCTCAGGCTCTAAAGG
Source organism: Galbula dea (assembly GCA_013399015.1). NCBI lineage: Eukaryota > Metazoa > Chordata > Aves > Piciformes > Galbulidae > Galbula > Galbula dea. The sequence continues at coordinate 1,694,249 of VWZX01006203.1, read as the reverse complement.
GACTTTGTAAATGTCCCACAAACCCTGCTAGTGGGGGATGAGCAAGGAATGGCCCAGTGGAGGTCGTGGGTCAGCAGGGATTGTTGTGGCTGATAGAGCACACCCAAGGCTTCTGTGGGTATGGCTTCACATCAGAGGGGTGGGCAATGGGGAAAGGATCCAGGAGCAGGCAGGAGGAATGGCACAGGTCTGGCTGGGGTAAGCAGGAAGCAAGGTCCTGAGCTTTACAGGATGGATTCAGAGAAGATGGCATCCTCTCAACCCCCTACCTGCTGCCCACTGCCCTTACCTGAAGTCAGGAATCCCTGAGGCAGTGCTGATTCCAGCCCCTGTGTGAAACACCACGTTGGAGGAACTCCTGATCAAGTCTGCCAGCTCCTGCACCTTCCTCTCCAGCTCCTCTGGTGGGTCAAAGATCTGAGCAGAAGAGACACACCACCATGGGGATGGAGAGATGTAAGGACAGATCCTACCTACCCCCCAGCATACAGACCCAGTAAACCACAGTTCTTTCTTCTCCACTAAAAGGAAGAAGCTATCACATTTCTACATGACCAAAGCATTTAATCAAAGAGCAACACCATGGTGTAAACCACCTCCAGCAGGGTAAGGGCTTAACACACCTAATGTTCTCACTGACAGGCAGCCAATACCCAGAGAAGTGGCTGGACTCCAGGGCACTGCTGGGCAGCAGCAGGACAGGAGTGAGCCCAGTGCCACCCCACGTGTGCTCAGCTCCAGCTGTCACCAGCCCAGCCACCAGTTCCACAGGCAGGACAGGGCCAAGGGACAGGAAGCCATGGAAGTGGGGAACAAGGGTATGCTGTTGCTGGACAGGACTGTGGGTCCACACAACTTCCTGGGAGATGCTTCTCCAGCCTGGTCTCCTGAGGACAGGCCCCTGCATGCCCCTGTCCCCTCACACCCTCCTCAGGCTCAGGACAGGCTTCTGCATGTCCCAGTCCCCTCACCCCTAAATCGGGTTTAAGTTTCCCCAGTACTGCTGGGGGCATGAAGCTGGGCTCAGCCCCACGGTCCTGGGCCAGGCCCCTCAGACCCATCCCTGGGGATCCTTACTGGGGAATACAAAGGGTCCCCAAACAGCTTGGAGACTCTGCTGGGGAAACTGGGGGAACAAAAACGGAAGATAGTGCTGGACCTAGAGAACAACATGGCAGGAATCATGGGGCTGGGGGAGGACATGGAAGGAGCCATGGAGACCATGGAGTGGGCTTGAGAGGGACATGGAGGGAGCCATGGGCTAGGCCTGGGTGGGACAAGGAGGGAGCCATAGGCTGGGCATAGGTGGTACGGGGAGGGAGCCAGGAGCTAGACCTGAGAGAGACGAGGAGGGAGCCACGGGCTGGGCCTGGGAAATACAAAGAACGAGCCATGGGCTACACCTGAGGGAGACAAGGAGGGAGCCACGGGCTGGGCCTGGCGGAGACAAGAAGAGAGCTATAGGCCTGGAGGGGACACAGAGGGAGCCATGGGCCAGGCCTGGGGGGGACAAGGAGGGAGCCATCGGCTGGGCCTGGAGGAGATATGCAGGGAGCCGTAGGCCTGAAAAGGAGCCACGGGGTGTACCCGGGACACACAAAGGGCTCCCCGGTGCCGTCCTTCCCGCGGCACATCCCCCGGAGCCGAGGGCCCGGTTGCCACGGGAACCCTCCCGGCCGGAGCCGGCCTCGCCGCGCCGCGCTCACCTCGGGGAGGCCGCACTTGCCCTTGTCCGAGTAGGGCGAGAGCCCTGCCGCATAATTCACCGCCATAGCCGGCCCCGGGCGCCAGAGCCAGCATTGTTGCCAGCACCGCGGCGGGCGGAAGCGTGCGGGGAGGCGACGGCGGGGCGGGCCGGGGAGGGCCGGGCCGGGGCGGGCCGGGACGCTACCGCCGCCATCTTTGTGCCGGGCGAGGAGGGAATGAGTGCCCTCACTGTGGCAGGCTTTGGCTGCACCTTTCGGGGTGGAACAGGGCAGGGAAGGAAGGGCAGCGGGTGCCGGGCCGGGCAGCGGGTGCCAGGGAAGGGCAGGGGATGCTTCTACGGGCAGAGGATACAAGGGAAGGGCTATGGGTGCCAGGCAGGAGCTGTGGGTGTGAGGGAAGGGCAGGAGGTACCAGGGAAGAGTTGTGGGTGCTAGCGAAGGCAGAGGGTGTTAGGGTAAGTCAGTGGGTGCTAGGCAAGGGCTGTGGGTGCCAGGGAGGGGTAGAGGATCCCAGGGATGAGCAAGGGGGTGCAGGTAAAGACAGGATATGCCAAGGAAGGGCAGAGGGTGCTGGGACAGGGCTGTGGATGCTGGGAGAGGGCTGTGGATGCTGGGAGAGGGCAGTCTGTGCCCAGGAAGGGTCAGGGGGTGCCAGGCAAGGGTAAAATGTGCAGGTCAAGATAGGATGTACCAAGGAATGGCTGGAGGTGCCATGAAAGTGCAGGGCGTGCTAGCTGGTCTGGACCCAGCTGTGCTCCACACTACCTGCAGCCTCAGGCTCCCAAGAAGGAGCCCAGCCTTGCTGCCCTCAGACCGCCTCTCCAGTTCCTAACCCCCAATACCCAGGCCTGGCCCTGCTGTGCCACATCACCTCGCCTCTCTGTCCCTAGGCATTTCAGGGGTGCAGGGAGCCCCCCTCCCCAAATAGAGCTTGTCCCTTCGCCCCCCCCCTTCGCTGCTCGGTGCTGTCAGCTGTAACCGCAGCTAGGCTGTAACCCAACTCCCTCGCGTCAGGTCCTCACCTCTGCAGGTGCTGCGGCTGGTGGGGACACGGCAGGAGAGGACAGGGCTCCAGGAGCAGCAGGGCTGGGGGTGGCAGAGCTCATACTGGTGGCAGAGAGACCCTCGAGCACAGCCATCCCTTGTCCAGGTGCCACAGGGCTGAGGCTGGAGCTGCCATGAAGAGCCTGAAGGCCAGGTTCAAGAAGGCAGACGTGAGTGCCATCTCCAGGGACATGGGGATGTGGGGATCTGCCCTGGGATGTCCACAAGGACATGGGGACCTGCCCTGGGATGTCCCAGGTTTCACAGGGACATGGGGACCTGACCTGGGATGTCCATGGGAACACAGGGACTTGCCCCAGCATGTCCCAAGTTTCACAGGGACATGGGGACTTGGCCTGGGATGAACCAAGTTTCTCAGGGTTATAAGGACAAGGGGATCTTTCCCAGGACGTCCCCAGTGCACAGGGACATGGCAACCTGCCCTGGGGCATGGAGTAGCTGCTCATCATGGGGGCAGCAGCCCCATGGAGGTCAGCACTGCCACACTGGCTGGTGGGATCGAGCTCCCAGTGCACCCAAGGGTGCTCCCAGGGCTGCTGTTAGGAGCAGGGCTGAGCAAAGGAAGAAAGGCAGCAGCAGGGAGAGGGAAGCAGGTCCCAGGTCCCCTCCCTGTCCCTTCCCTGGAGATGGCTGCCAGCTTTCCAGCTGCCACAGCCAGGGGAACCAGCATGTCCATGCTCCTCAATTATTCAGCACCAGCCTGGCACAAGGCCACAGGCTCTCACCATCCTCCACACTGGGCAGAGGGTGACAGTGCTGTCCCCAGTGCCCATGGCAGCACTGGGTGGACAGGTACACTGGGGACACATGGCTGGGGACACGTGGACACAGGTCAGAGCCTCTCACATGGAGCCTGCAGACCTGTCCCACTCGGGGTGCTCTGTGCCTCAGTTTCCCCACACTGCCCTGGACACTTCTGTGGGCAGGGAGGGGTGAGAGGCTCCTGCTGTCCTGTGTCCCTGGGGCTCTGCAGGGACAGCTGCCTGGGGACCCTTTGCATTTTGGGGTTCCTTCCTTGAGGGAAGGGGGGGGGGTCGCTGAGCCTCTGAGATGCAAGCAGAGGATCCTGTCCCTCCCTCAGCCCCAGGGCTGTGATGGAAGATAAGTCTGTGCCCCCCAGAGCCGAGGGTCCCACATGCCCCTTCTCAGCAGCAGGGGCTGGGTGACAGCAGGATGCTCATCCCCTCGGTTTGTGGGTGCACTGCTCCTCACCTTGAGCCTGGGATGGGAAGCTGCTCCCTTCCCCAACCCCTCCCAGTTTAACTAGGGCCAGTCTGGGTACTGGTCTCTGCCTGGACCATTGATACCCTCTCGGTGGCAGGGATGGAGCACGCCTGGAGCTCTGGATGCTAAGGAGGGAGGGAAGAAGGGAGGGAAAGAAGGAGGGACGGAGGGATGGAGGGAGGCGGATCCTGGCTCCCACTGCGGCAGGACCTGGCCCCCGCCCGGGCAGCGATGCTGGAGCGAGCTGGGGTCTGGGGTCCACAGCCTGGAGCCCCAGGGTGTCCTCGGCCAGGCGGGGGGCTCGGGGTGCATGGCTGCCCGCCGCCTCCTCAGCACCATGAAGCAGATCTGCCTCTGTGCCGCTGCCTCCTTCGCGGTACGTCCCTGTCCTCCATCTCCAGTCCCCTCTGGTCACGTCCTCCGGGGTAAGCTGTGTCCTCCCCACCCCACCTGGACCCCCTCTAGCTCCATCCCCAGCCTGGAGCTCGGCTGCGTCTTCTCCAAGCTGCTTTGTCCTTGCATGACTAGGGTGTGTTGGGGTGGAGCAGGCACCACCCTCCCAGTTTACCCATTAACCCTGGGAGACTGGTTCATGGATGGGGTTCCTTGGCCCCGCAGGGCTGGAGGGGGCTTGCAGGGGCTCTAGGGTGGCCCAGTGGCACAGGTCCTGTGCCTGGCACTGGGCACCAGGCTGGTGAGGGGCAGGATGCAAGCGGCTCCCCAAAGGTGACATCCATTTCTTGCTGCTGCCACTGCAGCGAGCTCGGGTTTGTGTCACGGGCTGTGGGTGAGCTTAGGGCATCCCATATTGGTCCTGTCCCACTGTGGGTCACTCCCGTGGGGTGGGGATGAGTGGGACCACTGGGCCAGCGAGCCCCCATCCAGCCCCATTCCTGTGCAGGGGTGGGGACAGTCTTGTGCCTTGTATACCCCTGGGAGGCTGGAGCCATCCCAAGGGACCTGCTCTTGCTGCCAGCTGTGCTCACCCTGGATTTGTCCCTTCCTCAGCAGGGAGCAGGGCTTGCAATGGGCTCACTGTGGGACCTGGGTGGGAATGGAGCTCAGGAACCTCTTGGGTGCTGGCTCTGTTTAGCACTGGGGTCATGGGTATGGCAGGGGCAACCAGGCAGTGTTGGCTCACCCTTAAATCCTCGCCAGGCATAGCCTGGCCCATCCAGAGCCAAACTGGAGCAGTTCCATAAATCTCCTGGTCTGAGAGCTGCAGCCTTGGTGGGGGGTGAAGGGGATCCTCAGCCCAGTCAGCTGTTCCCAGCTAACCCCTCCCAGACACCACAGCACCCAGGAAAAGGTTTGGCCCAGAGATGGAAACCCTAAGGGACAGAGTTGGGTGGAAGAGAGCAGGGATGGGAATGAGGCCAGGGCCCTGAGCCCAGCAGGGCACCCTAGCTGTCCCTGGAGACAGCTCAGCCATCACAGCCTCCTCTTGGCTTCATTGCAGAGCCAGGACTGGACCAAGAACGATGAGAAGCTCCTGCAAGCTGTGGACTACAACGATGCTGGGAGGGTGACATCTCTCCTCGTCCGCAAGGGCTTGGTGGCCACTAAGCTGGACTCAGAGGGCAAATCTGCGTGAGTGCTGACCCAGGGCCCTGGGATAGCAGGGAGACAGGGCTAGGGAACAAAGCTGGGGACATGGGGAGATGAGTCTGAGAGCCCTGGGTCTCTCTGCAGGTTCCACCTGGCTGCCATGAGGGGGAACGTGGACTGCTTGGAAGCCATGCTGGCTCACGGTGTGGATGCCATGACCAAGGATAGCTCAGGTGAGGGCATGGCCACCATGCACCCCTGGCTAAGGTCATGGACCAGCTGGAGCCACTAGTGCTCCCTGCTTGTGCCCACCCTGCCAGCCTGTTGAGGCTGAGGGGACAGAGGGGACAGCCAGAAGTGGGGTGGCTGTAAATTGTCTCAGCTTCCTAAGGGGCCTTGTGCACTGGCTGCTGGTGCTCATAGGGATGTTCCTGGGGAGACCTTGTTGCAGCTTTTCAGGACATAAAGGGCCTGTCAGAAAGATAGGGACAGACTTTTTAGCCTGGCCTGTTGGGACAGAACAAGGGTTTGAAACTGAAAGAGGAGATTTAGGCAAGATAGAAGGAAGAAATATTTTCCACTGAGGGTGGTGAGAGCCTGTCCCAGGTTGCCAAGGGAGATGGGAGATGTCCCATCCCTGGAACCATCCCAGGTCATGTTGTCTGGGGCTGTGAGCAATCTTCTGTGTTTGCAGATGTGCCTGCTGACTGCAGGGAGTTGGACCTTTAAGGTCCCTTCCTACCCAAACCATTTCATAGTTCTATGATTCTGCTCAGCCCCAGCCCAGCACATCCTCCTGTGTGCCCTCTGTTCTCTGCCTGTCACCCAAGAGGTTCCTCTGCCACAGACTGTCTGTTCTCTGACCTGTCTCTGTCCCTCTCCCCAGGTTACACTGCCTTGCACCTGGCATCCAAGCATGGCCACCCACAGTGTGTCAGCAAGCTGCTGCAGGTACTGGGAAGGTGCTGTGCCAGGGAAGTGCCCTCTCTGTCCTTGAACTCCCTTTTCACACTGAGGCTGGTGAGAGCCTGTCCCAGGCTGCCCAGAGAGGTGGGAGATGTCCCAGCTCTGGAACCATTCCAGGCCAGGTTGTCTGGGGCTGTGAGCAACCTGACCTAGGTGCAGATGTCCCTGCTGACTGCAGGGGGTTGGACTAGGTGACCTTTAAGGTCTCATCCAACCCAAACCTTTCCTAGAGCCTAGTTTAACCATGCTGAGCTCAGCATTCCTCCTCAGCATCATGCTAAGCCCCTGAGCTACATCTGGATGCTCCTGCACAGCCCTTGGAAAGGAGGTGAACCGTGTCCTTGTGGCCCTGTGTGCTTCTGACCCCATGCCCTTCCCACGCAGGAAGGTTTTCCTGTCCTGCCTGTGCTTCTCTGTTACCTTCTGCCCCCAAGGGAGCAGGGTTTGCCATGCAGGGCCCAGTGAGGACCAAGAGGTGTGCAGGAGCTGCAGCACCTTGCTCTGCCCACCCATAGAGAGCAGCATTTTGATCTGCTGACAGGCAGGGGCCCTGCAGGCTCTGCTCTCCTTTAAATCTTTTATGATTCCCTTCCCTCACCAGTGGTGTTGGTTGGTGTGGTGGTTCCCAGCTCTGCCTGCCACCTTCCCAGCCCTCCACCATGCCACGGGGCCAGTTCCACTCGAGCTTTCTTTCTGTCTGTTCCCTGTCCTCTCCCTCAGGCCTCCTGCCCTGTGGATGTGGCCGACAGCAGTGGCCGAACACCACTGCACCACGCAGGTGAGTAGTGGGACAGTGCCAGCCCTGTCCTGCTCCTGTCCCCAAGGGAAGCAGAGCCTCCAGCCTCTGTCCTTCTCCCCAGCGGTCAGCGGCTGCATCTCCTGCTCAGAGATCCTCTGTGATTTCAAAGCTCCCCTGAACATCAAGGACAAGGTGAGATCACGCTGCTCCTCCCCCTGCCATGCTGTGCAGAGCAGTGGGGGGCCAGGCTGGGGCTGTCTCTGAAATGCAGCAGCTCCTGGGGTGGAACACAGCGGCTCCTGGGGTGGAACACAGCAGCTCCTGGGGTGCAACACAGCAGCTCCTAGGGTGCAACACAGCAGCTGGTAGTACCTGGGACTCCTGGGCTGAAAACACACCATGAAGTGGGACAGGAGAATCCAGGAGATAACAGGAGTGCTGTGACCAATGGGGAGGTCTGAGCCTTGTCTGCACATCCTCACCCAACCCGGCCCTGCCCAGGATGGCTCCACGCCGCTGATCCTCGCTGCCAAGATGAGCCACTCGGAGCTGTGCCGGTACCTGCTGCGCCGTGGTGCTGCTGTCAACAGCCGGGACCTGCAGGGGAGGTGAGTGTGCATTGGTGGGAGGACTAAGGGCAGACAGAGAGATGGGGAGAATGGGCTTCCTCACCTCTGCTCTCACCATTTCCCTCAGGACAGCCTTGATGCTGGCCTGTGAGGGCGGCAGCGTGGAGACGGTGGAGGTGCTGGTCAATGCTGGTGCTCGGGTGGCCGTGGTGGACTCCACAGGGCACGATGCTGCACACTACAGCCTGGCCACAGGCAATGCTCTCATCCAGCACTTCCTGCAAGAGGCTGCTCAGCGCCGGTCCTGGGCCAGTGGTAAGGCAGCCGTGCCACCCTCGTGCTCCTTGGCCAGGGGGTGGACCCTCAGGGAGGGGCATCAGGCTGCTTTGGGGCAGGGCTGTCTCTAAGCCCTGGCTGGAAGGGGCTGAGCTGTGCTTTGGGGCGGGGCTGTCTCTAAGCCCTGGCTAGAAGGGGCTGAGCAAAGCTGGGGGGCATGTGAACCCTTCACCTAGGTGCTGGGGTACCTTTGGTCATGCTGCCACCAGCTGAGGGCTGGGAGGTGGTGCTGAGCCTCGGTTATCTGTCTTGCTGCCTGAACATGCTTTGCACATACATCTTCATGCATGTTTGCAAGCATGAGGGTGTAAGTGCCTGTGTGTGTGTCAGCCAGTGTGGTTGTGTGTGCGTGTCTGTGTGTGCATGTGTCTCCCTGTGCCTGCACACGTGTGTGCATCCCTCCAACTACACATCCAGGGGTAGCTCCACGTTTGTCTGTCTGCCCCTGTGCCCCTTGTACACACAAGGGCCCACCCTGAGCACCTGTATGTGCCTGTACCCCCCGTGCCCACCCCTGTGTGAGCACATTCAGAGGTGCAGCCACGTGTGCTCTGCCTGCTCTGCCCACCCCTATGACCTCCTAAACCTCCCCAATTTCTCTTCCCTCCCACCCTGCCCCACAGAAGAGGAATCAATTGAACAGACATCCCAGGTAAGGGCCTGCCTGGCCACCAACCTCTCTTCAGGGCTGGCCTGGCCCCAGCCCCAGGAGCCCTGAGGCTCTCCAAGGTGGCCAGGAAGGAGTAAGGCCACTTTCTATGTGATGTCCTTTCTGCCCTGGTGTCTCCACAGACATCTTCACCCAGCCAGTCATCCATCAGGGACAAAAGCAGCACCCCGAGGAAGAGGAAGGCTCCTCTGCCTCCCCTGGGTACCCCTAGCCAGGTGAGAGAGGGGTCCCCACATCCATACCTGCCTTGGCAGGCACAAGGTAGCCAAGCCATGGCTGGCTCAGGCAAACTTCTCCATCCTCACCCACCTCTGCAGTGGAGGTGATGGTCCTGGCCTGAGCTGCAGCAGAGGCTTTGTCCCTCAGTCCTCAAGCCCCTGCCATCAGCAGGGCAGGGGCTGTTAGGCCCTTTCTAGGGGCTCAAACCCCCTTGCCTGGGGAGTTGTGCTGGGTCCAGGCCCAGCCAGAGCCTTTCCTTCTCTCTCTGGTGTTAAAACTCTCCCTGTGCACCCCAGAGCGTGGCTCAGCCACAGGGGCATGCGGTACCTGGAGAGCTGCCATGGAGCCTGCCTGTGCTCAGCCTGCCACAGCCCCCAGCTGAGGATGGGCAGCAGAGAAGGAGGATAGTGGGGAAGGGGCTGGTGGTGCCTAGCCCTGAGGCTTGGCCATGTATCCACAGGAGGACCGGGATGCCTACGAGGAGATCGTGCGGCTGCGGCAGGAGCGGGCCCAGTTCTTGCAGAAGATCCGAGGCTTGGAGCAGCAGGAGAAGCAGAGACGAGAGGTACCAGTGAGCTGCAGGGTCGCTGGGGAGAGGTCACTGTGTCCCTTGGGAGTGGGGGGGACAGGAGGGGTGGGGACAGCATTCACCCCTCTGTTTTCTCTCTGTATCCTGGTAGCAAGCTGAGCTGGAGGAGAGCTCCCTGCGCTCCATGGAGAAGCAGGTGAGACCAGCACAGAGGTCACAGGTGGCCTCAGCTTTCTGCGGTGACCTGGTGCTGGGGATGCTCTCAGGACTCTGGTGGGAGCGAGAGGAACCTGCTGCCCGTGTCCTGCCCCACAGATCCAGGAGCTGGAGAAGCGGCTGGCAGTGCGGGATGGTGAGAAGGAGCAGCTGGGCAAGGAGGTGGAGGCTCTGCGGAGCCGCTTGTCCTCACTGGAGGTAGGTGGAGGTAGCAGGTGGCAGTGCTAGGCCTTGAGGTGCACAGGGCCTGACCCCCACTCTGCACCCCCAGAACGAGAAGGAGAACACGAGCTATGACATCGAGACACTGCAGGACGAGGAGGGAGACGCACTTGAGTTCCCAGGTAAGGCCCTGCCCACCTCCCAAGTTCCCCATGGGTCTGAGCAGCCCTAGGGGAGGTGGAACCCGATGGTGGGAATGGCGCCAGAGTCCCTGTGCCCCCTGCAGGGGCAGAGCTGCTGCTCTCGAAGAAGACTCTGAGCCCCTCGGCCGAGGAGCTGCTGGCCACGCTGCAGGGGCAGGTGCAGTCCCTTACTGTGCAGAACAAGGAGCTGAGGGAGAAAATACAGGCAAGTCCCTGTCTGTCTGTCCATCTGTCTGTCTGTCCCTCCCTCTCACCATTCCCTGGCCCCTCTGGTGGCTTCACCATCTCCTTGGCAGGTGCTGGAGAACTACGAGCGGGATGAGAGCAGCCCAGCTGCCCTGGGGGACTTTGTGCCTGCCAGTCGCTACAACGCTCTCCAGCGGGAGCTGGAGCAGCTGCGGGCGCAGCGCTCGGAGCCGCTGCGGGGCACGGATGCGAGGGCTGAGGCTGGTGGGCAGCAGGGGACACAGACCGGAGCCTCAGAGCAACTCACGGAGGAGAGTAAGGCACAGCAGCTCACCAAGCAGGCAGCCTGTACCCGGGGCGAGTGCAAGGTAGCACTGGGTGAGCTGTGGGTGCCGCTGACCTCCTCTTCCTCCTCCTCCTCCTCTGCAGCTGAGCGGGAGGCCGGCGCTGAGCTGGCAGAGGTCAAGGCAGCCCTGCAGCAAGCACAGGCGGCTCTGGAGGAGCGGGAGCAACGGGTGAAGGAGCTGCAGGCCCGTTTGGAGGCCATGGAGGCGACGGCCTCCCTGGGAGCCTCCTTGGAAGAGGCATCGAGGGAGAAGGAGGCTCTGCTGGAACGCTGCAGCCGGGCAGAGGCCGAGGCCGAGGCCCTACGGCGGGAGCTGGAGGCCAAGGCGCGGGACTGGCGAGCGGCGGGCGGTCCCGAGGAGCAGCAGGGGCTGCTGGAGCGACGGGTGGCAGAGCTGGTGCGCCAGCACGAGGAGGTGACGGCCCAGCTGGGCCAGCTCCGGGAGACGCTGGGCCGCAGGGAGGCCGAGCTTGGCACCCTGCGAGAGCAGCTAGCCGCCCGACCGGTGTGCCGGCGGGAACACGAGGAAGCTCTGGAGCGGCTGCGGCAGGCACGGGCCGAGGCGGAGAAGCGGGTGCCGAAGGACGAGCACGCCCGAGCCACGCGGGCTCTGGAGGAGCAGGCTCGGGCCCTGCAGGAACGAGCGTCTCGGCTGGAGGCGGCGGTGGAGGCCAAGGGGCGCGAAGCTGCCCGGTTGGAGGCCGAGCTGGCCTCGGCCGTGCCGAAGGGAGAGCACGAGGCGGCTCAGGCCGGGCTGAGAGCCGAGGCGGACGCCTTGGCCCGGCGGCTGGAGGAGCTGTCACGACGGCACGAGAAGACGTGCGAGGAGGTGTTCCGGGTGCAGCGACAGGCGCTCTTCATGAAGAGCGAGAGGCAGGCGGCCGAGGAGCGCTTGGCCACCGCGCAGAAGCAGTTGGCCGAGGCGCAGGATGAGAGCCGGAGGCTGCGGGAGCTCCACGGCCAAGCTGAGGACTCTGCCCGGCTGGTCAGGGACAGGGATAGGAAGGTAGGGGATAGGAGGGGGTGTTGGGGAGTGGGGAGGGGGAATGGTGGCCCAGGCACTGCTGAGGTGAGCTGAGCTGGCTGGGTCACAGGGGAGAAGTGCTCACAAACAGGCACAGGCTTGTGTACATGGATGTGTGTGCTTATGGAATCAGAATTGTTTAGGTTGGTAGGGACCTCTAAGGTCATCAAGTGCAACCATCTCAACATTAACACCTCCAGAGATTGTACTGTGTGTGTGTGTGTGTGTGGTCCAACCCAGCACTGCCACGTCACCACTAAACCATGTCCCTTGGCACCACATCTCCGTGGCTTTGCAATCCCTCCAGGGATGGTGACTCCACCACTGCCCTGGGCAGCCTGGGCCAGGCCTTGACAACCCTTATGGGGAAGATATTTTTCCTCATGTCCAACCTAAACCACCCCTGGCACAACTTGAGGCTGTTCCCTCTTGTCCTGTCACTCATGCATATGTGTGCATACATGTACACACATCACACACGTGCATGTGCTCACACCCACCTGCACATACCTGCAGACACAAGTGCAAACATGGACACATCCCTGCCTGTGGATTTGCTGCTCTCACACCTGTTTCTCTTTTTCCTCCCTAAGCCAAGGCTGGACCCAGTGTCAGAAGGGGTGTGGTGGGAATGCCCTGGCTCTGCCTTTGCCTGTGTGCAGGGGACTCCCCGGGGTGACAGCAGACATGACCATAGGTGGACCCCAGGGGAGTTAGGACTGAGGGGTGCTAGGATCCCTGTAACCTCTGGGTGCTGTGCAGATCACTGAGCTCTCCAAGGAGGTCTTCAGGCTGAAGGAAGCCCTGAACGCCCGCCCTGACTCCCGGGGACAGCTGCAGTCACCTCCTGACTCTGGCACGCTCCAGGCCAGGGTCCGTGCCTTGGAGGAGAAGCTGGTGGTGGGTACCAAGGGGGCTTGTAGCCATCACCTGGGGGGTTCTGGGCTTCCAGAAGCCTCCAGCCCCCTGCTCAAACCTTGTCCTCTCAGGAGACAGAGAAGCGGCACAGCAAGGTGGTGACTCTGTACCGGAGCCACCTGCTCTATGCAGTGCAGGTGAGGGGAGGATGTGGCTGGGGGGGAACTGGGGACACTGGTACTGGTGACTGGAACATCAACCAGCCACGTGTGGGTGCCTGCATGCATGGATCTGGGGACTGCTACCCTTGGGGTGCTTGGGGACTCCCTGATGTCCCATCTGATGTCCTCACCAATGTTCTCTCCACCCCAGGGCCACATGGATGAGGATGTGCAGAGACTCCTGTGCCAGATCCTGAAGATGCAGCAGCTGCAGGAGCAGGGCCGATGAGCCCCTGCCAGTATGGGGTCAGTGGCACAGCAGTGACATGGCTTGGGGGGGCCAGGCCCACCCTCGCCCGCTCTGTGCCTCTTTGCTTCTCAAGGCAGCATCCTGTCACCAGCACCCCCTTGCACCACCCTGCACCCCAGCACAGCAGCAATAAAGTATTTATACTGACACCAACAGGATGGTTCATCTCGGGGGGGGGTGGTGGTGAAATGAGGGTGGGCACAAGGTGCTGAGGGGGAAGGTTAGTGGAGCTGGAGATGGGACAGGATCAGTGCCATCATCTCCTCCAGCCCCAGTGTCCCTAGATGGGTGCAGGTGACCATGAAGGAAGCAGGGTGGTGACGTGGGAAGGGTTGAAAGCTTCTTGGCCAGAGCTAAAGCAGCTTTCCTGCAGGAGCAGAGCTCCCTGTGGAGCCAGGCTGGGTGGGAGGGTCCCCACTGGGGACTGCATTTCCTGCACGAGGAAGTGGGCTGAGGCCAGCCAGGGCTGTGGCTTCCCACACAGACACAGCCCCTGGTCCCAGAGCCCTGGCCCTGCAGCGGTGAGCATGGTGGGGGGACAGGGCTCCCCGTGGGGCTGGGGGCACAGGGAGATGTTGGGGGGGGGGCAGAGGTGGCTCCACAGCTGCGGGAGTCTGTGATTTGGCCAAAGCCAGGCATATTCTCACCCTGGAGCTGAGCCCCACAGCCAGGGTGGGCGATGACAAGGGCAGGATCTGTCCCTGTGGTGGTGGGCTTGGTCACAGTGGGGTTGGTTGGGTTATGGGGGCGTGTGTGTGGGGGGCAGCCCCTCACTAGATGCCCTGGGGGTGGGGAGGTTCATCTGAGTGCTGGTCCCTTCCTTGGTCTGAGGCCTGGAGAGACCTGAAAGGCTGATTCTGGGCACGGGGTCAGAGGGGTGGCTGCAGGTCCATGGTCACACAGGGTGATTTGGCTCCTGCTTCCACCCCCTTCTACCTCCTGACAGCAAGGTCTGGCCACTGTGGTGAGAAACTGTCCCCAGGGTGCCTGGCAAGGCCAGAGGGGAAACTGTGGGGTGGCCCAGAGATGGATTTGAACCCTAGGGTGGTGTCCCTGGACAACCTGAAGACCTATGGCCATGGTGTCCCTGCTGTCCCCTGCCCTGAGGTGTGGCTGTCCTGCCTGTCCCCACAGGTCCCTGGAACTGGGCAGCTTTACTGCATCTCCCTGCCATGAAGTGGCTTTGGGTGGTGGTTTTTGTGGCACCTGCCTGCACCCTCCCCTACAACAGCACCAGGGATGGGGACAGTGGGGACAGAGGTATGGGGGCATGTGGGACTGGGGAGGGAGGGACTGGGGCAGCTGGGATGGAGCTGGGGGGACAGACAGGCTGAAGACACAGGTATGGGGACAGGGGGAGGGAGGGACTGGGGTGGAGGTTTGGGGGGAGCTGGGAGGATGGGCAGGCTGGGGACAGCTATGGGGACAATGGGGGACAGGGGAAGCTGAGATGGAGGTGTGGGGGATCAAGGAGGACTGGGGGCAGAGGAATGGGAGGCTGAGGACAGAGGGATGAAGGGTCTGGAATGGAGATTTGGAAGGATCTGAGAGGGACTGGAGATGGCAGACTGGGCAGGCTGGGAGCACTGGAGTTGGAGAGAGCAGAGATGGAGGTGTAGGGGCACTGAGGGGACTGGGGAGACTGAGTGCTCTGAGGACAGAATTCCAGAGCATCTAAGGATAGAGGCATAGGGACACCAGAGTGATTTGGGACATGGGGGACTGGTGATGGAGGAATAGGGACACTGGAGGGCTGGGAACATGAGGGAACCAACCAGGGGCAGTGGCACAGGGGCTTGGGGGCATTGGGGAGGGAGGGACACCGGGGTTCTGGAAGCAGAGTTGGGGGCCTAGGGAGACACAGACCCTTCCTGACCCAGCCTCACTCCCTGTCCCCTTGACCATCCATGAGGGTTGTGCCAAGGGATGCAGCTCATGGCCACTGCTGTGTCCCCCAGGCCACTGCACCCTGCAGCACGGCACCCTGGGCACCGAGGTGCTGCTGCCGTGCCCAGCAGCAGCTGGGGAGCCAGCAGAGTGGCACCGGGGGGAGACTGTCCTGGGAACGTATCCTGCACCAGGGTTGGTCCTCCCCAACACCAGCCTGGCCCACGAGGGCCATTACAGCTGCCACCACCCTGGCACCGGCGAGACCTGGGCCACCATCTGCCTGAAGCTGGGCTGTGAGTGACCCTGCTCCTNGGGGGGGGGGGGGGGGGTGTCCCTTGGGGGTACTGGCAGAGGGGTGATGGCTGTGCCCTGCTCCAGACCCCCCTGAACTGCCTGCCATCGAGTGCTGGGCCATCAGCTACCCACAGACCGTGAACTGCTCCTGGGTCCTGGCCCCTGAGCCGCTGCTGGACACTGACTTTGTGGTCACTTACAGGTCAGTGTCGGTGTCACACAGGGGGCTGCAGGCAGGCTGCTCCTCAGACGGCTGCCCTTCACCCAGCTGTCCCCTCTGTCCCCTAGGCATGGCACTTGGGGAGCCCCAGAGACAGGTGAGTGCCTCCCCACGGGGCCACGGAGCTGCTCCTTCGGGGATGTGCAGATGTTCTCCCTCACCCCCTATGTGGTGAACGTGACAGCCGTGAACCCCCTGGGCACTGCCTCCACGCTCCTACCCTTCCTCCTGGAGAACATCAGTGAGTGTTGGGGTCCACACCCAGACCTCTAGCCCTTAGCCCCCATCTCCTGAGCAGCACGGCTGGGTCTAATCCAGCCCTAGGGCTTTCTTTGGGCACCTCCCCTGTGCTTTGCTGCCCTGCTTGGGATGGGGAAACGACAGGGGAGTGATCTGCTGGGTCTCAGGTCACCTCTACAGCCCAGGCTGTATAGCTCAGGCAACAGGGCTGGTGGACATGGTGTCACTGTTCCAATGGCCTCATGCTGGATCCCCCAGCCTGCACCTCACCCCCTCATCGTCTCCCTGCTTCGTTAGTAAAGCCAGACCCCCCCGAGGACCTGCGGGTCTCACCCATCCCTGGGGAGCCTGAGAAGCTGCTGCTGGAGTGGAGCCCACCTGCATCCTGGCCCTTCCCAGATTACTTCCCACTGAAGTATCGCATTCGCTACACCGAGGAGGGCAGTTCTGCCCCCAGCACGGTACTGCCCACCCCCCCTGCAGCCCACACCGGGTGAGCTCAGGCACAGCTGAGGGACATACCCCCAGCAAGGTGTCCCTAACCCCACTGTACCCCCAGATTGAGCCATACGAGCAGACATCCTACACCCTGACGGGACTGCGCCCTGGGACCCTCCACCACATCCAGGTGGCTGCCAAGGCCTTCACAGACTCGGGGGAGTTCAGCGCCTGGAGCCTGCCAGCCTCGGGGACACCCTGGGTGGAACCATGACAGGCAGAGCAGATCCAACACTCCCTTCCCCACCCTGCTACTCTCCATGGTCCCACCGAGGGACTTCACACGCCCCAGCCACTCTCTGCCCCCACGTCCCCCAGCAGAGTGGTGCCACCAGTACTGGAGGGACACATCAGCGATGGGCAATAAAGCAGCTTGAGGCTCTGACCCCCATCCTGCTCTGGTGATGTTCCCTGTGACGCAGCCGAGCTGCCCTTGAGGACACTCCCTTTGCTGTCTGTGAGGCCAGATGGGGCCACGGCCACGGGCAGAGGGGAAGGCACAGGCTCCAAGCAGTCCCATCACCTGAACTGCTCCATATGGCCCAAACTGGCCCCTGTGGAGGGCCCACACACTGGGCACTTCGCCCTCCCCAAAGCCCTGCCCGCTCTCTGTGGCCTCAGCTGGTCCCTGTGACCCTGCCATGGTCCGGGATGGCCCCCTCCAGGCCTATGTGGTCCCCGTAACCCCTCTCCATGCTTTGTGATGGTCTCCAAAGTCCACACCGTCCCCAAATTGGCCTCCAGAACCGGCCCAAACCCGGCCCGGCGGTGACTTCCCACAGTCCGACCCTGGCCTCGGAACCCCCTTTCGGGTGGCCGCGGGCGGGAGGGCAGTTGGCAGAGGCGCAGCTTGCTGACGGACAGTGGAGACAGCCAGTAGCAGGCGAGAATTAGCTGGGCCGCCGCCCGCGTCACCAATGAGCAGCGGCGGGGGCGGGGCTAGAGGCGGCAAGTAGCAGACGGCTGCGGTGACGAGAGGGTGTGCGGCCATGTTGGTGCGGGAGGGGTTGGGCGTGAGATGGGCAATGGCGAGCTGGCCTGCAGCGCGCTGTGGATGGCACATACAGACTATGACCGAGCCCTGCCCCGGCGCCAGGGCTCCGCAGAGCATGGCTGAGCCCTGCCCAGGCCTCAGGGCTCTGCAGACTCTGGCTGAGGTCTGCCGGTCCTCATGACTCCACAGACCCCGTGTGAGTCTGGCCCAAGCCGCGTGGCTCTGCAGACGCCGACCGAGCGCTGCCTGTCCACAGGACCCGAGACTTTGCAGAACCCATGGCTCCATAGACGGCGACTGAGCCCGGCCCAAGCCCCATGGCTCCACAGACGGCGGCTGAGCCCGGCCCAAGCCTCATGGCTCTGCAGACCGCGGCTGAGCCCTGCCTGTCCACATAGGTCCGCAGACCCAAGCCGAGCCTGGCCCAGGCCCCAGGGCTCTGCAGACCCCATGGCTGCACACACCGCGGCTGAGCCCGGCCCAAGCCCCATGGCTCTGCAGACGCCGGCTAAGCCCTGCCTGTGCGCGGCCACACCGCATGGCTCCGCAGCCCCCCACTGAAGCTCCATAACCGCCCACACCCTGCCCGAAGCGCTGCCTGTCCCTATGGCTCCGCTGGGCTCGGTGCTGCCCCCTGGTGGCGCCAGGCCGTTCACACATGCACACGACGAGCCTTGCTGCGGTTTACCACCCCCTGACAGCCAGTCGCTCTGCGTACGCGCAGTTGTGCTGCCACCTCTCTGCCGCCCTCTCGTGGTCGCTGCCTGCCACCGCAGTGCCTCCCTCAGGGTGCTGCCGGGCACGGGCAGCGCGGGGCAGTGTCTGTCCTTCAGCCTCCTAGAGAGCTCCAAGTCCTTCCCTGCGCTTAGCATCAGCGCAGGCAGTGTTTGCTGCCCTTAAAGAGCATTTGGGAGAGGGACTCGTCCATCTCCTGGAGTGAAGTTCCACATTGCTCCAGCTGATGGCAGATTGGGAGTGTGTAGAGCAGAGGTTTGGCTCATCCCAGCTCTCCTGCTCCAGCGTTTGGTACTGTGCAGCGTGGGGCTCAGCCTCACACCATGCCACTGTTCCCACCCATAAAGAGTTCAGAGAAGAGCCTGTTTCTTATAAAATGAGAAAATAAATAGCAGGCAGGCCCAGTCAGTAGGTCAGAGATGAGACAAGAGTTATCTGTAGGACAGGCAGCCGGCAGTGGGAGGCTGGAAAGGACTCCCAGCTGTAGGAATGGGCTCCCACCAGCAGGAGTTAATGGGATGGCAGTCCACAGGAGAGCTTCCTCCCAGAGCATATGTGTGTTTGAGGCAATGATCCCTCCAGGGTTTCAGCTCCTTCTGTGTCTCACTTACAGCTGTGTAACCTTTCCAAGCACAGCAAAGGCATTTTTCTCTGGGAAAGTGTCAGCTCCCTTTGGCCTCACGCTGACAATAAGCCATTGTGTGTCCATTCCGAGGTCCAGAGCATGCTACAAGAGACTCCCAAGCTGGCTCTGCTGAACACCTGGGCTTTCCTGGGGCCATTCTAGAAGGCAAACAGCTTTGGAGTTAATACTGTGGTGTATGGAGTGAAACTGGGTCTGTGGGATGAGCAGTGGGTGCAGTTTGGAGCAGCTAACAGCTCACTTACATGTGTGGGTTAGGAACGTGCCTTTACAAGGTCTTGCAGTGGCAAAAATGGGTTACACATATAGGGACAAAAGTCTACCTCCTGATTTTCTTTGCATGTTATGGATTCTGCTGTTTAAGCAAGAAAAAAGTCACTTCTATTACTCATTTCAGGGAGGCAGAGGTGCTTCACACAAGCCAGGGCCAATTATTTTTCTTCCTGGGTCTGCCACTTGTGCCAGATTAAAACCTCACAGATGCTGCAGTGGAACTAGTTAGTACCCAAAAAGATCTTTAAGCTTTTTGTTGGTTCAGATCTCAATAAAGCCATTGCTGGCAACACAGGGTTTGGTTTCTAAAATCAGTTTAAGAGGGCATCAACTCCACCTTCTTGCCAAAAAGTGAGAGCAAACTGCTGAGGTTTTACAGGCTCCTGTCATCTGAACATCACGCAGGATTTGTTTTCTTGTTGGACCTTCTTAGAGCACAAGTGTTGTGAGGAGCAGCTGAGGGAACTGGGCTTGGTTAGCCTGGAGAAGAGGAGGCTCAGGGGAGACCTTCTCACTCTCTGCAGCTCCCTGAGAGGAGGCTGGAGCCAGGTAGGGGTTGGGCTCTTCACCCAAGTAACAAGTGCTAGGACAAGAGGAAACAGCCTCAAGTTGTGCCAGAGGAGGGTGAGGTTGGATATTAGGAGCAATTCCTTCACTGAAAGAGCTGTTAGCCATTGGCCCAGGGCAGTGGTGGAGTCACCATCCCTGGAGGGGTACAAGAAACATCTAGATGTGGCACTAGGTGACATGGTTCAGTGGCATGGGGGTGTTGGGTCGATGCTTGGGCTTGATCATCTCAGAGCTCTTTTCCCACCTTGAGGGTTCTGTGTCTCTGTGATCCAGTTTGGATTCTGACTGAAAAATGCCCCTGGCAGGGCAGGTTTTTCTGGTTGCCTGGCAGCTCCCAAAGCCTTCACAGATGTTTCTCCATCATTTACATTCAGGTTCCTCTGTAGCCCAAATCCATCACTTTCTTTGTTTCTGTATGGAAGTGGAGCTGCTGGAACACCAGGCAGGGACCTGAGGCCCTTGGGGTGTGCTGGGTTGTCATTTCTCAGTGGCTCTCTGGGAGAACAACAGCAAGCCCAAGCTCTTGGGCAATGGAACCAGCAACCAAAGTTTCCTGGGGAACTTTTCCAACAGGTATAGCTTGTCCCTGAGGATGTTGTGGAAGGGAATCCCCAGGGGGACTGGGACAGTGCATGTGCTTTGCTGCTGCTCTGATCTCATGATGTGCTTTAACTGGTTTTTATCTGCCAGCACCCAGCTGGTGGCAGTCAGGGAGTGTGGAACTAGAGCTGGGATGTGCTCAGGATGGAGCTGCCATACCCTGACTTTCCTGGGTGGAGAGCTTGGCAGACCTCAGGTCACTCCTTTCCAGTTTGGCTTTTTCTTTCACTTTGGCCCCCAAGAGAAGAGGCCCCCTGGGGACCTGCCCTTTTCCAACCTCGTCTCTATCTTCTGGTACCTTCACAAGGCTCCTGTGTTTAGTCTGTGGCTTGCTGTAGCTTAGCAGCATTAGGTAACCTAACAATTACAGTAACCTGCAAGAATGCCTGAGTGAAACCCCTCTGTGCCAGGCAAAGGGGCTCCACCAGGGAAAGGAGAGGGCTCCTGATCTTCTCCCCTCCCTCTTTTCCCTTTACAACCCTTTCAAGGCTAATAAAAGCTCCTGAGTCCCACTTAGTGGCTAAGGTTGGTCACTAACAAGCTCACCTCCCTCTTAAAGAGCCAACATCAGCCTCAGGAGGTCTAATTTAGGAAGCACATGTAAGGCAAGGGTGTCCTGCAAGGGCTCTGGGGTGGGAGCCACACCAGGCAGTGCTCCAGGCTGCTTGGCTGCTGGAGCTCAGAGTATTTTTATCTGCTGGCCAAGCTGCCAGAGGCTCTCCTCAAGCTCTGCATCACCTGAGTGTTGGGGAGGGCAGACTTGCCTTTGCAACAGGCATTCATTCTTCCTGAGTGCTGCAGGGGCTCCCTGGTGGCAGCAGCCAGCAGCAGGCACCGGTAGTGGAACAGACTGGATGTGCAGACAGAGAGGCTTGAGCCCAAGCCTTGTGCTGCAAAGCTCTTGTGGTGCCAGCTCTGGCACAAGGTCAGCTTAACCCCTTCCTTTCCCCCTCACTGCCAGAAGGACATTGAGGTGCTGGAGTGTGGCCAGAGAAGGGCAAGGAAGGTGGGGAAGGGTCTAGAGCAC
Organism: Galbula dea; assembly: GCA_013399015.1. NCBI lineage: Eukaryota > Metazoa > Chordata > Aves > Piciformes > Galbulidae > Galbula > Galbula dea. The sequence continues at coordinate 1,673,228 of VWZX01006203.1, read as the reverse complement.
AAGGGTTGTGAGGAGCAGCTGAGGGAACTGGGCTTGGTTAGCCTGGAGAAGAGGAGGCTCAGGGGAGACCTTCTCACTCTCTGCAGCTCCCTGAGAGGAGGCTGCAGCCAGGTGGGGCTTGGGCTTTTCACCCAAGTAACAAGTGCTAGGACAAGAGGAAACAGCCTCAAGTTGTGCCAGGGGAGGTTTAGGTTGGAGATGAGGAACCATTTCTTCCCTGACAGAGTGATTAGGCACTAGCCCAGGCTGCCCAGGGCAGTGGTGGAGTCCCCACCCCTGGAGGGGTTGAGAAATGGTGCTGAGGGCCATGGTTTAGTGGTGGCCTGGCAGTGTTGGGTTCATGGTTGAACTGAATGATCTTAGAGATCTTTTCCAACCTAAACAGTTCTAGGATTCTGTCCTGTTCACTCTGCCCCACTGGGTCTGCAGTGTTTTTCCTCCATGGGTCCTCCATCCTCTGACCTTCTCAAGGTGTTGGGACTGACCTAAGGGACTCTCAAGTTGAGAAGGGAAAGACCTCTGCTGGGATGTGTGGTAATGTTTGGGTGGGGAAAGGTCTCTTTTCCCAGCTATGAGAGTTGGGGTTGTTCAATGTGGAGGAGAGAAGGCTCCAAGGAGACCTTCCTGCAGCCTTGCAGAACCTAAAGGGGGTCTGTAGGAGAGCTGGGGGAGAACTCTTGATCAGGCAGTGTGGTGATAGGATGAGGTGTAATGGGTTTAAACTGGAAGAGGTTAGGGTTAGATTAGATATTAGGAGGAAATTCTTCAGGGTGAGGGTGGTGAGGCACTGGAACAGGTTGCCCAGAGAAGCTGTGGCTGCTCCATCCATGGCAGTGTTCAAAACCAGGTTAGATAAAGCCTTGAGCAACCTGGTCCAGTGTGTGGCATCCCTGCTCATGGAAGGGGGGCTGGAGCTAGATGATCTTCTGGGTCCTTTCCAACCCAAGCTGTTCTGTGACTCTAGGACATTTGCTGTCACTGCTAACCCCATGAGGCACCTTTGTCCTCCTCAAGGTGATGCTGGAGGACACATGCATGGCTGCAGTCTGCAACATGGTGAGGAGTGAAGAGTTGACACCACTGGTGGCCAAACCTCTGGTGCAGTGCAGACAAGTGTGGGCAGGGGAGTGAAGATCCCTGGTGTCCATCAGCCTGCACCTACAGCTGCAGTCTGTAGCCACTGTACTCTGAGCCACCCCAAGCACAGGGTGTGCTCAGTGTCCCCCCTTGGGCACCATGGAGGAGCTTTTAGAGCTGCCATTTCCACCCTAGAGGAAGGCAAAGGAAGCTACCTGGGACCTGTTGGTGGTGGGAGGGAGAAGCCTGTGTCCCACCACCACCAAAGCAAGACACCCATGGCCATGGATGCTCTTGTGATGTGAGCTCCATGAAGCTAGAGGAGATCCTGGCTATCCAGAGACAATCAGAAGACATGAAAGCAGCCAGCTTCACCCTGTTCAATGTGGTCTTCTTTAAACCATGTTTTTACTCCAGATTTGGGCTGCCAATAACTCATTCAAACAATGATCTAATGCCTATGTGAATGTTTGTAAAAACCTCACTGCTCTGGCAGGCTGAGAGCTTGCCAAAAAGCAATCAGATGGAATTAGGGAGAAGGAATTTGAAGCCATTGGCCCTTCAGTGCTGCATACTTTCCAGTTGTGTTTGTACCATTTTAACTATCTCCTGAACTGGCCTGGTGCTTCATCTCAGGGTTTGTGTCTCTTGCTCCTCCTGTCTTCCAAAGGATCTTCTCTCCAGACAACACTGCCAAAATCCTGTCTCACAGGGTGTGGATGTGAGATATCTGTGCTGGACTTCTCCTGCAGTGGTGCCCAGCAGGATCAGTGGCTTGACTTTGGAAGGAAGGCAGGAGGTGTGTTTGGAACTGCTCCTGTCCTCCCTTGGGGCTGCCAGGAGGAAGGAACAGTCCTGAGGCTCCACTGGGATCAATTAATGCTCACACTCCTTCTGGGAAGAACTTTGCTGATGTCTGAAGGCAAGATGGAGTAAAAGTGTTCTGATCAAGAAGGATAAACAACTTCAGACACAAAAAACACCTCCTTAAGGAACAGCTCAGCTGCTCCCCTGCTTCCAGCTCCTTTTTCTTGGTCAAGGACAGCCAGAGGACAGAGCCTGGCACAGCCAGTGACCCAAGCAGTCTTTCAGCTTCTCTTTCCACCTCCCAGTGCTTCCTGCTCTCTAGAAGGTTCCTGAGGAAGCTCTTCAGGCATGTGGAGCCCTGCATGAGCACTGGGAGCTCAGTGCAGCTTCAGCTGTGTTTCACTGCAACAAAGGTCATGTGCAGGAGCAAAGGAAAGACAAAAACCTCTCTTCTCAGCTTCCCACCAACAGCCCATGGCCAGCCACTGCCTGGGAGGTCAGAGACCTCAGTGTGTGCTGTGGCTGCTTCAGAAGACAAAATACCTCAATAATTAAGGCTCCCTCCTCCTTTCTCTTAGCTTTTATTGCTGACCATGATGTCATATGGCATGGACTCTCAATCTGGGCACTTGGGGTCAGCTCTTCTTCTGGCCATGTGCCCTCCCAGCTTCTTGCCCACTCTCAGCCTTGGGACAGTCTGGACTCTTTGAGCTCTGCCCAGCATCAGCCAGAACATTGTTGTGTTATCAGCACCATGAGGGCTGCTATGGGGAAAGTTAACTCCATCCCAGGCAGAGCCAGCACATGAGCTCCTTCAGCAAATGGGGCAGAAACCTCCTGTCCTGACAGCCCAGGGGATGCAGAAGCTCTCCAGGTGTTGAGCCCTTGGCAGGAAGGGTGTGCTCCTCTTCCACCTGTTGGGATCCATTCTCACCACTAACCTTACAAGCAAACTCCAAACCACCTGAAGGGCTGTTACCACCAAACCTGGTTGGTAACTCCAGTCAGGAGGCCAGGGACACAAACAAAAGTCAAATCCTGTGAGACCAGGACCTGGTATTTATGGGAGGAAATCTTTCCTTGGATGTGAAAGAGGAAAGAGAGGTGGATTCTACTCTCCAGTCACCACTGGGCTTTGAAAGCCTAATTCCCAGCCAAGAGTCATCACATAAACTTGTGCTGGAGAACCTGACCTAGTTTGAACAATTGGAGGTAACTGTCAGCCCTTTCCAAATGACAAAACCCTTAATCACCAGCAGCTGCTCAGCCAGCCTCACAGAAAAGGCTGGAAACCCAGCATGGGATGGGAACTGTTGTTGTCCCTGAGGCAGCAACTTTCAGGAATGGGCAGGAATCATCCTTAGGAGGTTTTCCAGTACATGGTCAGATGGTGGGACTAGGGCATGGGTTCAAGTTCAGAGCCTGGGCCTCCCTCCAGCAAATCTGCACATATGCAGTGAGCCCAGAGATGACTGGCACTGGAACAATTTAGGATGGACCAACTTTGAAATGGGGACCTGAGAGTTGGGCTTGTTCCATGGGTTCTTGTTCCAGACCCTTGACTCTAGGCTCTCAGATCCCTAAGCTAGTCTAGGGTTTCCTAAAGCCTTTAGAGCCCCAGGCATGGAGGCTCTGAGAGACACCTCTGTGCTGTGTGGCAACTGAGCCTGAGAGCTGTCTGCCAAGAGCTCTTCTGGGAAGCTAAGGTGGCCTCAAAGGCAGTGGAAAGCCCAGAAGATCTCTGGGGATCTGTGTTCTGTGAACTGAATGGACTTTGGGCTGGAAAGCCTGGTATTTTCCAGCCCATTTTGGTGGAAGGAGCTGGGTTCCCAAGGCCTGGAAGCAGTGAGGCAGAGTTGAGGAGCAGCTGGGAAGGGAGAATGTCAGACTGCAGGAGGCTGGCTCCCAGGCCTGTCTGTGCACCTCACCAAGCACCTTTTAACCATGCCACCCTCTCCCCTGCACACCACTGTTATCTCTGCATGGGTGGAGACAGTGCTGACCTAAGAGAGTCCCTGGAGAGCTGACTTCTAGACAGGACCCCTCCTGCACCATCTTCCCTGCCCTGGCTTGAGCTGCAGAGAGCCAACCTTCCTCTCTCCTGCCTCATCCACACCCCAGAGGAAAACACTTCCAGCCCCATGACCCTGCCCTGCTGAATTCCCAGGCCATCTCTCCCCCCAGGATGGTTTCCTTGGTTCCTCCTGCTTCTTCCCTGCCAGATGCAGCAGGTCACAAGCTGCTTTTCCCCATCCTCAGCACTAAACAATGTTCCTCAGCACTGCATCTAAGTGTTTGTTGAACCCCTCCAGGGGTGGGGACTCCACCACTGCCCTGGGCAACCTGGGCCAGGCCTTAACCATTCTTGCAGTCAAGAAATTATCCTAATATCCAACCTAAACCTCCCCAGGCACAACCTGAGGCTGTTTCCTCTTGTTTTATTGCATGTTCCTTGGGAGAAGAGCCCAACACTCCCCTGGCTCCAGCCTCCTCTCAGGGAGCTGCAGAGAGTGAGAAGGTCTCCCCTGAGCCTCCTCTTCTCCAGGCTAACCAAGCCCAGTTCCCTCAGCTGCTCCTCACAACACTTGTGCTCCAGACCCTTCCCCACCTTCCTTGCCCTTCTCTGGCCACACTCCAGCACCTCAGTGTCCTCCTGGCAGTGAGGAGCCCAAAACTGACCCCAGGCTTGGAGCTGTGGCCTCCCCAGTGCTGAGTTCTATGATTCTACCCTAAAAATCCTGGAGTCCCAGAAGAGTTGCCCTCCCCAAGCAGGAGCTGTGGCAGTTGTACTTTCCACAGAGGGCTGAAATGAAGCTTTGGGTTTGCTCTGCAGTGACTTTCAGCACATTTGGTGCATTTTATAGCACACTAGGATCCATCTGTTCCTGTAGAGCCTCCTGCAGTGGGATTAATAAGCAAGGATCCTGACTAAACCAGTGGCTCCCTTGGGAAGGTGTCTGGGGCAAGACTTAATCTGGGGCTTTGAAGCAGGCAGTGATGTGGAAACAGTGACACCAGTGCAGTTCCCATGAACTAGGGGGTCTCCCATGTGGGCATGGGTGTGGAGCTGCTCAGCCAAAAAAGGGTGACAAATGAATGCTAACACCTTTGGGGAGAGGTCAGTCTTTCCATGAAGTGTTTGTTTAGGGTTTGGCTGTTACTGCCAAACCCTTCACTGCAGGAAGAAAAAGCCCAAAGCAGTGACACAGTCTGTGGTGATCAGAGCTCATAAAAGGGGAGCTGGAGGGGGTGAAGTCTCCTCTGGTCACAGAAAGAGCAGCAGAGGGGCACTTCCCACAGCTCTGCAAGAACATGCATAGGCAGTGACTTGCTGACTGGGGAGATCTCAGCTCTCCCAAACCCTTTTGTGCCTATTGCCTTCCCCAGGTCTTGCTGCTGGTGTGTCCCATGGGGTCTGGAGTCAACAGAAGAACCAGAAGCTGTAGAGCCATGAAGTCTTTCCTAGGGCAGTGCCTACAGCTCCTTGTCACAGCTGATGCCTCCCCAGCTCTAAGGAGTCTCAGCTGAGTGCTTTGTTCCCTCCTAGCCCTGCTCACTCCTAGACACCAGCTTTTCCATGTCCTGGTTCTTGCTGTGCCCCTTCAGGTCACCTGCTCTGCACCTCTCAGCTGCTTGGGAGAGGGTTGGCTGCTCCCTCAGGACAGAGACTGGTGTCTGAGGAGGCCAAGGCACTGCTCACCAGGCATGGGCTGCACCCACCAGGGCCCAAGTGGAGATGGCTGCTGGAGGCCAGACCAACAGGGACAGAGCTGGAGACAGGTTCTCTTTGTATGGAACTCAGGCAGGACTGAGCTCCTGGAGCTCCTGGCCCAAGAGGCCCCAGGCAAGGCTGGTTGAGGGCCACTAAGTCCTCTTGGTGCACTCAAGTCCCTGACAGAAATGCATTGGTCACATCAACTGGATGTGGCCTTAGCAGAGGCTGTTTCTTTGCTGCTGGCTCCCACCAGAACTTCCCAGCCCAGACTCAGACCCTCATGTACCCTTTAAGATCTGCTTTTCATGTGTCTCTCCCCAAAGAAGGGCTGGGACAATGCCAGGCTCCAGTGAACCATTCTGACCAGTCACCCAATGCTGGCAGGTTACTTTTGCTGGCACAGACTGCAGCTATTCCCTCTCTGCAGTGCTTCTAGCCCAGACATCCTCCTCTGCTCTTCCTGCCAGCACTCTAATGAAAAATGGCTTTTCTGTTATGTCTGCTTCCATCTGAGTCCCTCTAGGAAAGACCTCGAGTTTTCCAGCTCTTTGCTGCTGAAATTAGCCCTGGCATCCTGCAGGACTTCAGGGCCTGACTCTGGTGTCTAGCAGGGGGAGGAGTTACTGAGGCTGCAGAGACAAGATGTGCTGGAGAGCCAAGGGTCCAAAAGTACATGCTCAGGAATCACACAGGGCAAAGGAGGTGATCTGGGGAGGCAGTGACAGGGAGATGGTTCAGGAAGGCAGTGCCAGGAGGTGCTGTGGGATGCAGTGCCAAGGAGGTGCTGTGGGGATGCAGTGCCAAGGAGATGGTTCAGGAAGGCAGTGCCAGGAGGTGATCTGGGGATGCAGTGCCAAGGAGGTGCTGTGGGAAGCCAGTGCCCAGGAGGTGCTGTGGGGATGCAGTGCCAAGGAGGTGATCTGGAAAGGCAGTGCCAAGGAGCTGCTCTGGGATGGCAGTGCCAAGGAGGTGCTGTGGGGATGCAGTGCCAAGGAGATGGTTCAGGAAGGCAGTGCCAGGAGGTGATCTGGGGATGCAGTGCCAAGGAGGTGCTGTGGGAAGCCAGTGCCCAGGAGGTGCTGTGGGGATGCAGTGCCAAGGAGGTGATCTGGGGAGGCAGTGCCAAAGAGATGGTTCAGGAAGGCAGTGCCCAGGAGGTGCTGTGGGGAGGCAGTGCCCAGGAGGTGATCTGGGGAGGCAGTGCCCAGGAGGTG
>VWZX01006203.1:1638983-1666390 GCA_013399015.1 Galbula dea | reverse complement strand
GCAGTGCCAAGGAGGTGCTGTGGGGATGCAGTGCCAAGGAGATGGTTCAGGAAGGCAGTGCCAAGGACCTGCTCTGGGATGGCAGTGCCCAGGAGGTGCTATGGGAAGGCAGTGACAAGGAGTTGGTTCAGGAAGGCAGTGTCAGGAGGTGCTGTGGGGATGCTGTGCCCAGGAGGTGATCTGGAAAGGCAGTGCCAAGGAGCTGCTCTAGGATGGCAGTGCCAAGGAGGTGCTGTGGGAAGGCAGTGCCAGGGAGGTGATCTGGGGAGGCAGTGCCAAGGAGGTGCTGTGGGAAGGCAGTGCCAGGGAGGTGATCTGGGGAGGCAGTGCCAAGGAGGTGCTGTGGGAAGGCAGTGCCAGGGAGGTGATCTGGGGAGGCAGTGCCAAGGAGGTGCTGTGGGAATGCAGTGCCAAGGAGTTGGTTCAGGAAGGCAGTGCCCAAGAGGTGCTGTGGGGATGCAGTGCCAAGGAGATGGTTCAGGAAGGCAGTGCCCAGGAGGTGCTGTGGGGATGGAGTGCCCAGGAGGTGATCTGGAAAGGCAGTGCCAAGGAGCTGCTCTAGGATGGCAGTGCCAAGGAGGTGCTGTGGGAAGGCAGTGCCAGGGAGGTGATCTGGGGAGGCAGTGCCAGGAGGTGCTGTGGGGATGCAGTGCCCAGGAGGTGCTTCAGGAAGGCAGGAAGACAGTGAAACCATTCCCCTAAGGGTGGAAAACCACAACTGTGCTCCTGGAGGCTGGCACAACCCAGAAAGAGATTAAGCTGTGGCACAGAGTTTGGGCCAGCTGCAGGATGCTGGGGTGGGCACTGGGGCTGGCACCAAGGTGACAGTTTTAGGTCACTCCCAAAGCTTTTTAATGATGTTTTTTTTTTTTTCTTAAAGGGAAAAACCCCTCCCTCCAGAGTGGTGTGTTTTATTCTGTAAGTGCTGAACATTCCACAATTGCTGTGTTTAATAAATACAGCAGGGGCTCCTAGGAGACTGAATGGGGCTGAATGAATGAAGTATGTGAGACATCTGAAACCTATTAGCTGCAGCAAACTGTTAGAGAGAGGCAGGAATTCTTCTCTTTCTCAAAATATTTGTACATTTTCCTTTCATCTCAGGCCAACATCTTATTTGGGGTTATGTTCCAGGGGAAGGAAAGGTGTGTCAGGGGGGGAAATGAAGGGGGAGTGGAGGGACACTCTTGGGTCAGGCCCAAAAGGAGCTGAAGGGCTCTGTGCCTCCAGCAGCAAGGCTGGAAGTCCTTGGGGAGTTGAACCCCTCACCTGAAAACCTAGGACAACCTTGGCCCATGAACATCTTCAGTTTGGTCTGCATTTTGGGGAGGGGGTTGGGTGCACAGGACCTGGAGCTCCTTGCCTGAGGCACCAGCACTGCTCTGCAGCCCTCCCAAGGGTAGGTTTCTGGATGCTGTGAGACTTAGCTCTTTTAGTCTGGTTTTGATGATTAAGGAGGGGGTAGAGTGCACAGGCAATGTCTTCTCCAACACATGGACAGCTTCATGAAGTCAGACTGGTGTCCAGCACCAGCCAGAATGATGCCACATCCCTTCCTGCTCTGTTCAGCCCTCTCTGATGCAAGGTTTCCACCCAAGGCTTTTCCTTCTAGTGCAGAAATGAACTCTTCTACTTATCAGGAGGTAGACAAACAGGGAAGATGAGTGGAAGAACTGGAGGAGAAAAGCTAACAGCTCTTCAGGACCAGCTTCACTTGCACAGATGATGGAATATCAGGTTGGAAGGGACAGCAAGGAGCCCCTGGTCAAACCTTAGTGTCTCTTGAAAGGGGTTTAGCAGAGAGACAGTTGACAACAGCCAGGACATACTTTGAGCTGAACTTTCCCTTCTCTAGTGGTAGCCTCAGTTGTTTAGAGGGTGAATGCATCCTTGAGAAGCAGTGGAAAGGGACAGGGAGGTCCCCCATGTTTGCATGATGTTTGACCCAGGCTGTGCTGTACATGGCCAGCAGCAGAAGAAGGGAGCCCAGGCTTCCTTGGCTTTTTAGGGGCATGGCTGCAGGACCCAGCTCCTCTGATGTGGCTACTCATGTCAGCTTAGTCCAGCCAGGCCCAAACATGGGTGGCCTGGCCTCACCTGGGCTTTGTCTGCTCTAATGTTCCTGTTCCTGGTCTGCTTTCTCTTCACCACTTGCCACTTCACTGATCTCTCCTCCATTCCCAGCTTCCTTCTGCTCTTCTAACCTGAGGAGAATCACAAAATCTAGCTTGGAGGAGACCCTAAAGATCTTTGTGAGAGCACACAGAGCCCAAGGAGACTCAAGGAAGGTAGAGGTCTCCTGTGTGCATACCCTCACCCATTTCCCAAGGAAAGATGGAAGCCCAGGAAGGCCACAGAGTGTGGCTGTCCCCTCCCAGGGGAGCTCTGATCCTTCAGCACACCAGAAGCACCAGGAATGAGTGTTCTGACAGCCAAAGTTTGGCTGTCCACAAGCACCACAGGTCTGTGTGAGTTCCTAGCTTCCAGTGAGCCAGTGAGCAGTGTTCTCCTCCAGACTGGGCTCTGGGGACACCCTGCCTTGTAGAGGAGGAACATCTGTTCCTCACAGAGCCCCTTCTAGAGTTCTCCAGGAGCCATGCTGCCTTGGATTTGATTTCTATGAACACCTCTGGGAGGACAGGAGAGGTAGGGATGTGGCTGCTTGGGAGAGAGAGGAAAGAATGTTGCTAGGGCATCTCCAAATTTAGATTGGATGCTTCCTGCTGGAGGTTGTGGTCAGCAACTGATCAGACTGGCACAGATTGGTGGCAAGTCTCCTAATCTAATTATCTAATTACTCTAATTATCTAATTAATCTAATGGGTGCCTAATTTCATGTCTCATGAGCTGCTCTGGTTTCTGAGACATGGAGGGAGAGTTGAGCTCCCCAAATCCTGGTGCAGAAGCTTTGGATCAAAGCTGATGGTGATGGCAGCTAGATCCAGATCATGCAGTGTTTTCCAGGTGATAAGGGATCTGGGAATTATTCCTGCTTCTCTGTGGTTCCTAGTGCTCTTTATTCAGCCCAATGTCACTGCATGCAGCACACATTCCTCTTTAAATTCAACCCCTTCCCTCCCAGCTTCCTGAAGCTAAAATGTAAAGATTTAGGGAACTCAGGAATTGCAAATGTCTTCTCTTATCCTTTTCATCTCCCCAAACCCATCAGATCCCAGGCTATTTCCCCACTGCATAGGAAACAGATGCTCTTCTTGTGGCAAGGAGATGCAGGAGGCATCACTGAACTGCTTCAGTCTAGAGTGCCTTGGAGATGTGATGGTTCCTGGTGGTTACCAGTTGCTGTAACCTTCTCAGTGCTGGCTGGGACCTGGTTGGATGCAGAGTGGAGCCAGGAAGGAATTTCTGTTGGCTTTCTTTCCCTCATTAGTAACCATCCCTTAGCTGAGGCTTTGGAAAGCCAATTGCTGAGCAGTTTTTGGTTGCCTCTGGTAGTCTGGAGGTGACTGCTCTGAAAACATGGCTGGGGCATGGGGGGAGGTTGTTTCTCATTTCAGTGCAGAGATGGGGTGAGCTACAGGTTCAGAGGGTGCAGTGGATGGGACTCTTTCAGAGCTCTAGGGAGGAGTTAACTCTTTTTGGGGCTCTAGTGGGTGAGGATTTAACTCTTTCTAGAGCAGCTACAGTGGCTGAGGCACTTAGGAGACATCATGTTTCATCCCTCTGATTGCCCTTTCTGCCTGGCACTGGTTCCCCAGCAGCTGGAGCTCCTTGATGGATTTCAATGCACTCATTTCTGTCTACCAGGGACTCTTGCTTTCTCATTTTCTTTTTTCCCTTTTGCCTAGGTTCAGCCACAACTCTCTGCTCACTAAAGACACCAAGGGAAGTGCCAGTGCTGGTTCCAAAGTGTTCTCTTTCCCTGCAGGCTGGAGGCTCAGAGTGTGCTCATCTGTGTCTACATGTGGGTGGTGTTTGCAGTTCAGAATTTCCAAGACTCTTTTAGCTTTCCTTTTTTTTTCCAAACCAGTTAGTCAAAGAGGAGTTCTTCCTCCTGAATGATTTGGACACCACTTGGAGTGGAGGTCTCCATATAGAGAAGAAGCTGACTAAAAGCTTCTCTCACTGGAGGAGATGACTTAAGGGCTAGACCAGAGCAGAAGAAGGTAACAGCAAGGAGGGGGGGGAGGGGTGCAGTGTTGCTCTCTGTGTTGGAGAGATTTTTCCACCCTGAGTATGTGTTGCTGGGAGTGCCAGTGACAAACACCTTGGAAAAAGTGCCTCAAGTGTGAGCCAAGGATTTCCTTCCTCAGCCTTCTGCTCAGGTGTACAATATATCATGCCCTTCCTCTTGCTCAGACATGATTCTAAAGGTGTGTCCCAGCTGAGCCTCTTGGGAGCACCATTCCCTCACCTTCCCAGGCTGCCTGGCTATGGTATCCTGCTGCCTCCCACCCTGCAGCTGGCCTTGGAGGAGAAGGGGTGTTCTCCAGCTGGAAACAGGTCATTAGAGGATGAAGTGACCCATGTAACATGATGAAGATGAGCTGGAGCTTAGATATTGAATGAAGCAGTTGGTGAATTAAACACAACTCTGGCTAATGAGAAGCAACTTCCAGGGGTGCTCTAGGTGGAGAAGGGCAATAGGTGGAGGCTTTACCAGACCTGGGACTGGGAAGGACAAAGGAGCTGCCTTGAACTTTAGGCACAGCAGCTGCTGGAGGATGTTTAAGGAAGTCATTAGAATTCATAGAATCATCATGGAATAATAGACTGGTTTGGGATGGAAGGGACCTTAAAGATCATCTCATTCCAACCCCTCTGCCATAGGCAGGGACACCTGCCACTGGATAAGGTTGCTCACAGCTCCCTCCAATGGGGTCTTGAATGCTTTCAGGGATGGGATATCCACAACATCTCTGGGCAGCCTGTTCCACTCTCTCACCACCCTCACAGTCAGGAATTTCTTCCTAATAGCTCATCTAATTCTCCTTCTTTCAGTGTGAAGCTAGTACTCCTCAGCCCATCACTACACTGCCTGGTCAAGAGTCTCTCCCCAGCTTTCCTGCAGGGCCTTTTCAGTCCTGCAAGGCTGCAGGAAGGTCTCCCTGGAGCTTTCTCTTCTCCAGGCTCAACAACCCCAATTCTTGCAGCCTGTCCTCACAGCAGAGAGCTTCCAGTCCTTGGATTACAGCTGGGGCTTCCTCTGGAACTTCTCCCCCAGGTCCATGTCTGTGCTGAGGACTCCAGAGCTGCCCCAGCACTGCAGCTGAGGTATCCCCAGAGCAGAGCAGAGGCAGAATCCCCTCCCTGCCCTGCTGGCCAGGCTGCTGGGGATGCAAAGGAAACTTTCCATGGCCAGGAAGGTTTCAAAAGGGTGGGCAGCACTCTGGTTTCCATGGTGGGTAACACCAGCATGGCTAGCTATGGCTCCAAGGCCCTTTGGGCTGGCTCATGTTGTGGCTGACAGTGCCAGACAAAGTGCAACATTGGCAGATATGCAAGAACTCCAATGGTTTGTGTAACTTTGGGATATGCAGGTGTGCACAGCATGGATCACAGGCAGGAGAAGTCTGGAAGAGTGACTTTACACAAGAAACATCAGGAACTGCATGGCCCATTAGCCTGAGAGCAAAGCCAGAGCTTGTTGACTTTAGGTTGTGAGGCAGTTGATACTTGAACCAGTGTTATTAGAGGTAAAAGCAAGGCCACAGGCATAGATTAACCATGTGAAATCCAGCCTGATGGAGGTGATCTTCTCCCCATTCCCCACATCATGCCTCTTTAAAAATGTTCCCTGTGGGGAAACCAGGAATTGGAGTTAAAATAGAGTTTAGAAATACCAGAGAAGACCCAAGGAGTGTTGGTGGCTGCTTATGACACACAAAATGCCCAGCCCTGATGCTGGGGTAGCAGTGGCCAGGTTTAGGTTGGACATTAGAAACAATTTCTTCCCCAAAAGGGTTGTCAAGGCCTGGTCCAGGCTGCCCAGGGCAGTGGTGGAGTCACCATCCCTGGAGGGATTGCAAAGCCTTGGAGATGTGGTGCTGAGGCCATGGGTTAGTGGTGACCTGGCAGTGTTAGGTTAATGGTTGGACTTGAGACCTTTTCTAACTGAAATGATTCTATGAAGCAAATGAACTTTATCCCAGCCCAAATCAGGACAAATTGTCAATCAAAAGATGACCTGGAACTGAGGAGGAAGCAAGGCAACAAGTCAGGCAGAAGAGATGTGCTGCTCATGTTATTGCTTCTTCCAGATCTGACAGGTCCTTAGCAGTGGCCAGCTGGTGGTTTCAGGCAGTCCTGGCCATGTGGCTGGTGAGTGCTGTCAGGTTTATTGTCAGAGGGAGATTCCTGGTCAGTGGGCATCACTTCCCCAGTTTTTCTGACCTCCACCTTCTCCCATTTCTCTGGCCTGTACTGGGTACACTCAGTTTTTTGTGCTTTTCATGTGTTCTGAGTACTCTCTCCATGGGTCAGCCTGAGTTTGATTCCAACCTTTCCTTTTAGGGAATAACTGAGCCTGTCAGCACAGTAGCTGGAATAGATAATTTGCATCAGAATAAATAATCCAAGAGCTGGCATCAGCTCTGACCAGAAATGCAATGTTCTTGGGCTGTGAAACCCTTCTGCTGTGCAAATACCAAATTCAGGCTCTCTTGCTGCTCAGTTTTGTCTGAGCACAGAGGCTAAATACCATCAGAATGGTTTGTTTTATTTCCAGCTTGCCAGAAACCAGAGATTCCTGGGAGATTTCCAAGCCAGTCACTAGGCTCAACTGGATTTTGGTTGCTCTGTTACCTGTGAACCTGAAACCCTGGAGATCCTCTGATCCCTTCAGCAGTGTGATTGTCCCAGTTCCCTCTCCTGGCAGAACTCTGAGCCATTCCCAGTCACTCTGTGTTCACTTTTAATTTCCTTCATATCCATCCTACACTAACTAGATGTTTCTCTGGTTTCCCTCTGAGGCTAGGAACCATATCAAACACTAATGAAGTGGAGAGAGAGAGAACTCTTCAATGCATTTTGTCCCTTCTAAGCTCTTACTCTGGAAATGAAGGCAATTCAATGGCTTTGTCAGGCTGGTTTCATTCCCTGATGTTCTTCTAGAGCCTCCTTTGCTTTGTGAAGAGTAGCTACAGTGGTCAGATTCTCTCAGGTGCTCTGCTCCTGCCCAGGGCTGCAGTTCTTCCCAAGCTGCTCTATCTTGTTGCAGGCTTGGCAGAGGTGCCCAGAGCTGGACATTTCCAACCAGCTGGCTTCAGGAAAGGGAAGGAGGCTGTGCAGTGGCTAAGTGTAAACTGCAGGAGCTGAAACCCAGCACAGCAATACAAGAGATGTGCAAATGGCAAAGGAGGGGAGACACTGACCCTAGAATATGTTTTTCACCAGCTTGTTACACCTTGGATAGACACTGCCAGTCCTTCTACACCCAAACTGGCACAGAACAAGTCTCCTACCTGCCCATTTTCTATGACAGCAGCAGCTTCTCCAAGCCTGCTGACAGAGCAGCTGAAGTGCAGAGCACATCTTGCTGCGTTGGGCTGGGAGTTCTCTCTGTCCTGTTTCTCCTGTTCCCAATACACACAACAGGATGTGCTCTCCTGTGTGAGTTATTAAAGCCAGGGTTATTTCAAACTGAAGTCAAGATGGATCAGGAGCAACCATCTCAACCCTGTCCCTGCACCACTGCAGGCTCTGTGGAGCAGCAATACCTGTGGCTGCTGCTCCTTGAGCCCTTCTCCAGCTGAGCTGTGAAGGGACTGGCTACGCATCGCAGCTTGCCATGTGGAGTGGCCAGTTGGAAGGCAAGCAGGACTCCTGGGTTCTCTCCCTAGCACTGAGGGAGCAGTGGCTCAGACTCACTGCAACAGATCCAAAGGAGCTGCGTGGGGCAGAGGCCAAGAGCTTGGAAGCAGCCGTGGGCTGGGAGCACAGCCCTGAGCTCAGCGCCCTGGCAGCTCTCCACGTGGAACGTGAGGGCTTTGGAGCCCTGCACCTCTGCTCTCCTCAGTTCCAGGAATGTTCTAGGAAGTGAGCAGAATCCTCCTGGTTTTGGTGAAACTGGCAAAGCCTCATTTCCCCAGGAGATTGCCTGTGGTCTCTCAGGGTGGCAGTGTGGCACAGCAGCTCAGGATGTGATCTTTAGGGCTAGGAGACCACTGCCCCTCACTGAACCTGTGTTCTTTCCTCTCTTTATCCCCTTCTCTCTCATTCAACTAAACCTCTTCCCCTGCAGCCAACAGAAAATGAGTTAGGACCAAAATAAACATAGTACTGTCCAAGATGGGAGGGCAGAGCAAAGGGGGAGAGCTTGGGGCTCAGCTCTGAAGGGAACACAGTAGGAGAGGGTTGGATCTCCCAGCCCAGTGAGTACTGGAGGTGATGCAGCACAGTGGAATACCAAAGGAATCAACAGAGCTGGGATGGGACCCGAGTCCTCTTCTAGCTCCTACAGCCTTAGGGGTGTTTATTGAGGGATTTTTCTGCCTTTGAACTTGGGCAGACCCAGTGCTGAGCATTTGGGGTGTGTTCCAGGGCATTTCTTTTTAGTGATGGGGAAAACATAAGTAATTCCAGCTGATTCATTTGCCAAGATAATAAAACAGGGAGCAGAACAAGGCTGGTGGGGGTGAAAGGTCTTGCAGAGGATGCACACAGTGGAATGGCAGAAATCTCTGAGAATAATTTTGGCATCTGAGTATTCTCTTTGTGTTAGGCCAGGTTCCATCCACCCACTGGGAAAGATTAAATTCATGCTGTTCTGTTTGCTTTTTGCCTGAGATGATTCCTTTCCCCAAGCAGCATACAGCCACAAGTAAATGGTTTGGAAGTGGATTCAGCCTTTACTGTGAAGAAGTAACCTATGATGCTCCAGAAGCCCCTGGCAGAGCTGATTCAGACACTCCTGAAGCCCTGGGATTAGATCTAACTTGAGTTTTCCTTCTTTCTTGCTGCTGATTGCTGGTGCTCATCCACTTCAGCAAGCAGCTGGAACCCCAGGGCACGGTGGCAGGCTGGCTGCAAAGGAAGGAATGGCAAGGAGGGGTAGTCAGGAATCTGGGATCAGCTGTATGTGGGGCTCTGCCCCCTCTCTATGCCTTCTTCTGTTGTGCTGGTGATGTGTAAAGCCACTGAGCCTCTGTCCCATGGTCCTACTCCACTGAGTAATACTGCTTTCCCCTTTTGGTCTTTGTCTACAGACTCTTAGAATCACAAAATGTCCTGATTTGGAAGGGACCCACAAGGATCCTAGAGTCCAACTCCTGTCTCTGCACAGGACAACCCCAAAAATCACACCATGTCTCTAGGAGCATTGTCCAGATGCTTCTGGAATGCTGACAGGCTTGGTGCTGTGACTACTTCCCTAAGGATCCTGTTCCAGTGCTGCTTCTGGGTGAAGAACCTTCCCCTAACATCCAACCTAACCCTCTCCTGGCACAGCTTCATGCCACTCCCTTGGTCCTGTTGCTGCTCAGCAGAGAAAAGAGATCAGCTCCTGCCCCTCTCCTTCCTCTGATGAGGAAGCTGGAGACCACAATGAGGTCTCCCTTCAGTCTGCTCTTCTCCAGGCTGAAGAAACCAAGTGACTTCAGCAGCATCTCACACAGCTTCCCCTCAAGACCCTTCCCCATCTTCTGGCCTCCTTTGGATGCTCTCCAACAGCTTCATGTCCTCCCTATGTGGTGGTGCCCAAACTGCCCACAGTCCTTGGCTGATCACTCTTGTCTAACCTCACCCCAGAAACACAATTGTTTTGTGCTTCAGTGTTCAGAGCAGCAGAGCCTTTCAGAGAAGGTGACTTCTCTGGGATTCCACCCCTCCAGCCATGGATGTTTTAACCCCCAGGCAGGATTCCTTATCCCTGGGATATCTTCCCAAATTGGCCTCCTAGCACAGCCTGGGAGGAGGTCTGCCTGTTTACACTCTGCTGTAGGCCAGGGCTCAGGCAGGCTGGCTTGTGTTTGGGGAGGCTTTTGAAGTGGAAACAATGCTGCTGGGATGGAGGAGGCTGGCAAACACAGCATGGTCAGAATGGAAGGAGGAGGAACAGGCCAGGCTTGTGCCTTTGTACCCCCATAGCCATCCTGAGCATCCTCAGCATGCTGAGCTCCCTTCACCCCAGAAAACCAGTCCATGCATTTGTGTCACCTGCAGCTCACAGCTGATAAAGGAAAGGATCTGAAATAGGCTGCCTGGGGTCCCTGGCAGAGCTGCCAGGTATCTTCTGGTGTGTCAAGGGGCATCTTCTCTCCTGTGGAGAAGAGGAGGCTTGATCACCTTGAGCCTTGTGATCAAGGTGGACTGGGGCAAGCCTGTGTCTATAGCTGCCTTCCTGGGGGCTCTGGCTCATCCAGCTAACTGAACTGGCCTCTGCTTGTCTTTCTGTCAGCTTCCCACTCCCAGAACTATCTCCAGGTACCCAGGAGCCCACTCAGAGGAACCTGGTCCTGGCCCATGCCTGCAATAAAGTCAGACACCTGTAGAGGAGAAAGGTTCTGGGGGGGGGGGTGCAGTGTGTTGGATGAGAGAGCAGAACCACTGTCACACCTGGAGACACCATGTGCCCCATGCTGAAGCTCAGGCAGGTTGAGTCCAAGCCCCACATGAGGTCCTGCCTTGTGTCAGTTTGTCCTCTCAACCTTCATCCCTGTGACTACAGAGGCTTAGTGAGCTCACAGATGCTTGTCTAAGGAGAAGAGTTCCTCTTTTGCCCCTTCTTCTCCTCCATCCACACTCACATTGGCTCAAACACTGGCTCACTGAGGCTGGTGCTCAGAGAGAGTTTTGAGCTATGTATTATTGAGCTATTTATTGATTTATTTGAGGCCTTTTGGGGGGCTACATATGCCCTCCTTTTGTCTTGGCCAAGAAGACAAACCTGCAGCAAACCCTGAAGCCAAGAGCCTGAGCACCAAAGGCTGTCAGGAGATTCCTTGTGAGCAGGAAGAGGACTTTGGAAGAGTCTAGCTCTCAGAGCTGAAACTGTTTAAGCAGGAAGATTAGATAAACCATTTCAGAGCATCTGGAGCTTCTTGACCACTCCATTGTTGCCCATCCCTGGCTGTCAGACCCTGAGCAATCCCAGAAGGAGTTAATAGAGACCTGGGCAGGAGCCAAGAGCTCTTGCCAGCAGTTTATCTTCCCCACCAAAATATCTGCTGTCTGTGGCTATGGACATGGGATTGTCTTCAGAAAACACAATAATAACAGCAAAACAAGCAGTGCTCTTCACAGCTCAGAAACAAGCCATAAGAAGAAAAAAAACCAGAAAGAAAGGGGAAAAAAAACAAACCCAGAAAAAGAAAAGGCCTGGAAATGTAAGAGTATTTCTTAAACTGGAACCATGTGTTTCCCATAGTCCTGTCTCCATAAGCTGCTTGTGCACATCACATGGATGTTTATGTTCTCCTCTGGTGTGTGAGGGGTTTTTTTCCATGCCTGTTAGTGATTAGCTGGAGGGAGCCTGGATGAACTCATGTCTCCTGTGAGTAGGACCAGGAAACCCTGCAGATGTTGGGTGATATGCAGCTGCAGGACAGACAGAAAGTTCCTGCAGAGTTGCCTTGCTTATGTCCACCCAGAGGCAGGCACAGAAACCCAAGAGACTGGGCTGAAAGGGAACAGGGAAGGAGAAGATTCCAGGGTGAATTAAAAGAGGAGAAAAGGGTCCTCTGGCTCCTTGCAGAAAGACTGAATTCTTGCTCTGGATTGAGAATCTCCCCTGGAGGTGTCCCTTAAGGCTCATGTGAACCTGGAGCAATCCTGTCCAGCGTGGCCTCATCCAGGGAGGCACAGAGATGCCTCCCATGTGCATTGGTGGCTGGAGCACATCACCCTCACCTCCTGCTGGGACATACAGCAGAATCAGCAGGTCTCTGGGGTCTCCACCACCCAGTAGATGTCCAGAGGAGGCCAACCAAGCTGATGAAGGACTGGAAGGGATGTCCTATGAAGAGTAGCTGAACACTCTGGGTTTGTGTCCTTTGGAGGAAAGGAGGCTAAGGGGTGACCTCATCACTCACTTCCTAAGGAGGAGATGTAGAGAGAAAGCTGCTGAGCTCTTCTGCTTGGGAGCCACTGATGGGATGGGTGAGAATGGCTCCAAGTTGCATCAGGCTGGTTCAGAGTTCAGCTTTTTGTTGAGGCCAGGTGGGATGGACCATGTATGGTAGCTTTGGAAGTATCTCAGACCTCTGCTGCAATGCACACACATGCAATCTTCTTTCTTAAATGAGGAGGCTGACTCTCAAAAACCAGTGGAGCTCACTGTGAACTCTTCAGTAGCACAAGCTAAGAATTTCAGGTCTTTACCAGAGGTCTTCAATCTGTCTGAAGCCATTGAGGCACAAGATGTGGCCAAAAGTAACTTGCTGGTAATCTGCCTGTTCAGCTCCCTGCTCTGTGCTACTCTAGAGGGATGCTCATGAGCACTGATGGGCTCCACTGCTTGCTCCAGAACACCTAGTGAGCAAAGCTGGTGTAGATACAACAGCAGTTTTGGTGAGTCAGGAAGTTTGGAGCACAGATTTGGGCAGGAATGCCCATGGCAAGGTGTTCAGAGGAGGAAACCCAGGGGAAATGGGCACTCAGGTATTTTTAGCTGAAATTGTCAATGCTCTAGTTCTGGTTTTTATGTGGATGAACAGCCTGGGAAGGGGGGACTGGGAAGATGTTACCCATACAGGTGTGATGACATCTGCATGGTGATACAGCCTCCTAGAGCCAGAGGCTGGAAGGGACATTAGATCATCTGGAGTGACCTCATATGTATCAGGGATTACTGAATTTCACCTATTTATCCTGGTACTGAGCCTATTTGCTCAATTTAACCAGTTCATTTCCTCCTCCAAGACATCCAGACTCTCTCCAGAGGCATCAAGGACTGGGGGATCCAGGACTTCCTTGGCAGCTCTTGCAATGGCAAATCACCATCCCTGCTAAAAAGCTTCTCCTTGTTTCTACTCTGCAGCCATCAGACCTTGGCATCAGCTGGTGATGGGTGTTCCCCTACTGATGGAGAACACCAGACACTGGCCCAGGCTGCCCAGGCAGGTGGTGGAGTCACAGACCCTGAAGGTCTTTAAAAAGCATCTAGAGGAAGGATTTAGGGACTTGGTTTAGTCTTAGGGACATGGCTTTAGATGACAGTGCTAGGTTGATGGTTGGACTTGATGATCTTAGAGGTCTCTTCCAACCCTGATAGTTCTGTAACTCCTTTCTACCCCACATCCCTCCTTCTCCTAGTGATATTCATGCCTGGCAACCAATTTATCTCTCAGACTTCCTTTTGTTTTGACAAACTGTGGAGCTCAGCCTCACCAGCCCTGTGGCCAGAGACTTCCTTCAGTCCTTTGATCAGCTCTGTAGCTGTTTTACAGCCTCTGGGGCTCAGCTGGCTCCTGTCGATGGCCCTGTCCTTATCCTTGTCCAATTTTGGGGTCTGCAGATGTTCCTAGCAGTATTTTTACATTTCTATTTCTCTGACACAAGCAAGAAAGGTCATGGGGCTGTAAATATTGTTGCATGCTCATGGTCCATATTCATAACAGTCTTTACTCTTACCTTGTGAGGACATGTCCTTCCAATGCCAGTAGTGCAATATCTGCCCTCACAGCATCTGCCTTATTACATGGGTGACCAGCAGAAGGTCCAGGGAGGTTCTCCTCCCCCTTTACTCCACCCTAGTCAGGCCACTGCTGGGTTCCTGGCTCCAGTTCTGGGCTCCCCAGGTCCAGAGAGACAAGGAACTACTGGAGAGAGTCCATTGGAGGCTAGGAAGATGCTGAGGGCACTGGAGCAGCTCTGGCAGGAGGAAAGGCTGAGAGCCCTGGGGCTGCTGAGCCTGGAGAAGAGCAGCCCCAGAGGGGAGCTGCTCAATGCCCAGCAAGAGCTGAAGGCTGGGGGCAAGAGGCTGGGGCCAGACTCTGCTCAGTGGTGCCCAGGGCCAGGCCAAGGGGCACTGGGCACCAACTGGAAGCCAGGAGGTTCCAGCTGAAAGGGAGAAGACCTTTTTTCAGTGTGAGGCTGCCAGAGCCCTGGACATTCAATTACTCCCACAGATTTTTGTTGCAGGGAGCAGCACAGGCCACACTGCTAAACCTCTGCTATTCAGGGACTGAAGTTTGATTGTCATTTTGTTCCTTCAGGCTTTTCATTCCTCCTCTCTGGAAAAGTCTTGAACATGTATCAAAAATAAAGGCTCTTGGGAGTGGTGTCAGCAAACACCAGCACCTTTCCTGGCAGAGTCCCTGGCTCCTCACCAGCTGCACTAGAGCTCTGAGGCCAACATCCACCTCCTGCACCATGTCAGACATCAGCCACAAATGGCCTTTTTCAAGGGAATAACTCATCTAGGTGTTGGCACTGAGGAAAATTTGCTTCTACTGTTAGTTCACAGCTGGCACCAGGCAGAGAGCTGAGAAGAAAGAGAATGTTCTGCACCTCCCAGGGAAGGCAAAGTAGTAAGAGCTAAACTATTAGCTTGAATCTCTGTGTGTTAAAAGGAAACAGATTTGCTGCTGGCTTTTGGTTCCTTCTCTCATTACACTGAACTGGAAAAGAGACCCTGCAGGCTATGGACTGAAGACATTCAGGTTCCTGTGGCCAAACAATGACATCAGCTGATAGACTAACTCAGAACAGAGAGTGATGGTGACTCGCACACGACCCTGACAAGCAGAGTCTGATCATGAGCCAGAAGGAGAAAAAGGAAAAATCTATTTCCCCTGACCTTGAAATATTAATAATCTTTGCAAGAGGACAAAATAATGATGCAACTCCCAAGAGACACAGAATGATCTTCTGCCAGACAGCCCAAGACACAGAGACGTCTGCTGCTTGTGTTTCTTCTGAGGATGCTGAAGGCTGCACTGGTCTTGTGATGGGAGAGGGATCTGCCTCCACAGGCTGTGGGCCCTTTGTCAGTGGCCACTGGAACAGAGAGACTGGCAGACCCACATCTCTTCTCATCACTTTTGGACTTTCAGTAGCTTATTCCAAATGTATCCTGAAGGTTTTTGGGATTCTAGGTTAGCCCAGGGACCAAACGGACCCTGATGTGGGGCTGGTCATTGACCTGGGATAGTCCAAGCTGATAAACCAGGTTTGGAGCAAGCCAGTGAAGAGTCTTCCAGACAATTACCATGCACTGTTCAGGGAAGAAGTGAGGTCATGATGCAGTTGAGGTGTCACTGCCTTGTTCTGGGGCAGGAAGAGAGTTTAAGCATCTGGATGAGATCCATGATGTGATAGCAGGAGAACAATCCCTGTTATACTAATTTGGAGGCAGCTGCTCCACCTTCTTTTGGTGTAACATGACTTGTGGGTGGCAGAATGAGGCTTTGCTGAAGCAGTTAAAGAATGACATCTTACTGCAGAGGGAATTCAGGGCTGAATTAACTGCTTGAGATGGTTTGTTGTCTGTGGCACTGCTCTGTAGTTCTGCTATGGTAAGGCTGTTCCAGCACAGGCTGTACTGTTCCAGCTCCAACGTTGCCTGTGTGGTCTGGCAATGTTCACAATACAGATGTGGTTTTGTGCAGCACCTTCTGTGGAGGCAAATCCTGGGACAAGAAGGGAAGAAAAGAATGCCCAGGCAGTAGGAAACCTGAGAGAAGTTTGCCTTTACCTACTGATTCTGCACAGGCAAACAAATCAAAGCCTGTGGCCCTCCTCTGAACAGAACAAACCAAGTGATGTTTTACAGATGTCATCTTGTTGGAGGAGAACTAAAGAGGAGCCACCCAGGGCAGTGCAGCTCCATGAAGTGACACATGCTGCCTCAGTTGGTATATCACAGACTGTTTAGGGTAGGAAGGGACCTTTCAAGGTCATCTAGTCCAACCCACTTGCAGTCAGCAGGGACATCTCCAACTGGATCAGGTTGCTCACAGCCTCACACAACCTGAGCTGGGATGGTTCCAGGGATGGGACATCTCCCACCTCTCTGGGCAGCCTCAGTGCCAAAAATTTCTCCCTTCTCTCTAGTCTAAATCTCTCTTTTAGTTTCAAACCATCAGCCCTTGGCCTGCCCCAACAAGCTCTGCTAAAAATCTTTCCTCATCTTTCTTACCAGACCCTTTGAGTGCCCTGCTAGATATTGGGAAGTCCACTAAGCACTTCAGGGCAGAGCTCCACCTGAGGGAACACACTGTGCTTCTCAGCAGGGCTGTCTTGCCCAGCACCCTTTCCAACAAGCCCTTTGGAAGCAGCCACACAACTTTTGGAAACAAGAGTGTTCCCAACACCACTTAGCCTTGGGGTCAAAGAACAGAGCTTGGTGTATGCAGCTGCTAAGGTGGCCAAAGCCTCTGAGAGCTTACAGACAGTTTCCAGCTGCAAGAAAGAACCAAGATAAATCTTATATGGAAACTTCTGGACCTGTCCTTCTCTTCAGAGAGTAAAGTGGTTGAATTGGGTCACTGAAATGTCACACAAAGCTCTGCTGCTGCTCTCCTGCTCTCTGACATTTCCTTAGTCAATGTTTAAATCTGCTCCTGTCAAACCCACCCAGGGTGACCCAGACATGCTCCCATTTGGATGTGTCTCTTGATTTTCTAGGTATCCAAGAAGGTTATGGAAGGACCTGCTGCTTGTAGTCCATAGCTGCAAGCTGCTGAGATGCTCTGACAGTTCCACTGGTGAAAACAAAAGGGCACTGAGTGAAGGCAGAGATGATCTCATTCCACCTGCACAGCAGTAGATGGAGGTTTTAGAGTAAAGAGTTGATAGTTCAGAATGGGTCTTTCCAAGAACAGGTTCACTTATTTAGTGCTTTTCTGCAGCACTTTTCCCTGCCCTAGGCAGTGTGTGAAAATACTTCCATCTGACCTTGAAATGCAGCTAGCTCTGAAGGAGAAGACTGCAGTCATTTGACAGCAGAGATCATGGCCTTCAGCTTCTGCCTTTGGAAGCAGATGAGGGAAAAGTGCTTGGAGAAGAAAGCAGGTGCTCATAGTGAAGTTGGGTTGTGGTTAGGTCATTCTGAGTAGGATTGGTCAACATCACTTATGCTGCTGCAAACTGACAGCTTGTTGGGTGCAGGAGAAGGACTCGTCACGTGCTGTGACAGCCTCAGTGGTGTTTGGGGTCTGGTGGCCATGTGTGCAACAGGAGTTCCTGAGTCTGATTTTAGTTAGCTTGCCATGCTCAGGGACCTGAATCCTCTGGGGTAAAGAATTTTGCTCAGAGATGGCAAGGCTTGAATGGAAACACACAGGATTCCCCATCTTCTGTGTGAGAACAGGCAGGACTGAAGGCAAATCAAGAGAGAACACAGGCCCATGGAGGGAATCCTTCAGATGTCAATGTGTAGGAAGCCCTTTGTGAAACCTTCATGGGACATCCACAGCTCAGCACAGGGATTCATCTAATGTTCATCCCTCTGCACACTTGGAGCTCCAAAAGTGGTTTCTTGGCTGTGTGTAAGAGCTTCTAGAGAGTTTGAGGAGGCAGCAGGTGAAAGAAGATGATTAAAAGGGCTCCTGCCTTTGCTTGGTACTGAGTAGGCTTCCCAAGAAAGAGTCAGGGCTGCAGGGTGGGATCTAATCAAGGAAGAACAATTCTGCTTTGACACAGGGTTCTGCATAACTACAAAAATAAAACAACCATAAATATAGAATCAGAGTCATTTCCATTGGAAAAGACATCTCAGATCAGCAAGTCCAACCATGAACCAGCACTGCCAGGTCACCACTAAACCATGGCCCTCAGCACCCTTTCTCAACCCCTCCAGGGATGGTGACTCCACCACTGCCCTGGGCAGCCTGGACCAGGCCTTGACAACCCTTTTGGGGAAGAAATTGTTCTTCATGCCCAACCTAAACCTCCCCTGGAACAACTTGGGGTTGTTTCCTCTTGTCCTAGCACTTGTTCCTTGGGAGAAGAGCCCAAGCCCCACTTGGCTGCAGCCTCCTCTCAGGGAGATGTAGAGAGTGAGGAGGTCTCCTCTCAGCCTCCTCTTCTCCAGACTAACTAGATAATGTTTATGGCTAACAGTTTATCAGCATCTTGACAAGATACTGTGCTTCATGTTTGCTTTTTAAGCCTTTCTCAGAGGCTTCCCTTTGTATTTTACCAACCCTTAACAGGCAGCATTTGAGATGGAGCTGTTATTTGAATCTTAAAACCATAGGCTTGTGTAGGTTGGAAGGGACCTCCAGAGACCTCTAGCCAACCACCTGCCCAAACCAAGGCCAGTCTGTGCAGCTTGTCACTCCATGTTGAGTGGGAGTTATCTCCAGGAATGGAGATTCCATCATCCCCCTGGGTCTCTTCAGAGCATTTGACCAGCCTTTGTACAAGAGGTTTTATATCTAAGCAGAATGTTCCTTGTTCCATCTTCTGTCTGCTGCATCTTGGCCTTTGATTGTGCAGCACTGAGACAACCTGTCCCTGGCTCCTCTGCAGCCTCCTGTTAGGTAGCTTTAGACAGGAGCCAGATCCTCCTCCCTTTGTCATCACTTCTCCTCACTGACCAAACTCCTTCTCCACAGCCTCTCCTCCTACACCAAGTCTCTGTACTATCTAGCACTCCCTGATCATCTCAGTGGCCTCTGCTGGACATGCTCCAGTAGATCAGTGTCTTCCTGGTACTAGGGAACCAAAAACTGGAGACAGTGTCCAGATGTGGTCTCAGAAGTGGTGAACAGAGAGGAATCATCACCTGCTGGCTGCACTCTGACTGATAGAGCCCAGGATGTGGTTGGTCTTTCAGAGATGATGGAGAGCAGCTTCACCATGGCTTTGGCCAGTGCCAGCAGCACCTTCAGATGCATCCCAGATGCCATCTTGCTTTCCACAGGAGAATTCTATCCATCTCCACTTCAGATTTGTTTGTAACCTCATGAAGTTGTGCTTATCACAATTTCAACTAATTTGTGCTTTGCTGCCTGCTCTACAAAGACAAGTAACCACCTTACAATGGAGAAGAGGGAGCTCTTGCCCTCTGCTCCCCCCCTGAACCTCTCAGTCCTGGAGAGTTCCTTCCTTTGCTCTCTCTCCTTGTGCCAAATGACTGCTCTGGGCTTGGATTTTGCACAATATTCACAAGCATGGGGTTTTTTTTTGCACTGAGAGCTGAAAGAAAGATGTTGCCTCCCTTGAGGAATGACCCCAACCTGTGCCTTGCTCATGGCTGGGCTCAGAAGTGTGTGGCTGTTCTAGAAGGGCAGGCACAGAGCTCTGCCTGACCTTCATCTTCAAGGGAAGCTAGTCATGGATTTCAGCACACCAACACCTCCACAGAGTGAGTTGTGTAGTTAGGGATATTAATCTTTCCCTAAAATGATGCTTTTATTTCCCTCTGAAATTAGTTCCCATGGAATTTGCAGACTCTGGACCTTCCCCTGGGAAGCACATTCAGGTAGTGCCTTGTGGCTTGCTGATGTCCTAAAGAAAATGCCAGCTCCTTTATCTGCAAGTGGTCTTTAGGCTTTGCCTTGGCAGATCCAAGCAGTAAGTGGCTGGAAATCCTGCACACTGCCCTGAGCAGAAGTTCCTGGGCTCTAGGGAGCTGCTCCAGTGTTCTCCATCTGTTCCAGCACTGCTGCCAAGTCAAACTTCTGTGCTGCAGATTGGACAAAGAGGAGGAAAGAGCTACAAGTGAAATGAAAATGGGGGACTTTGAATTCAACCAAAGGAAAAGAGAGGAAGGTGGCCTCCTTGGGGCTAGAGCAGCCAGCTGTGGTGGGGAGACTTCCCAGCTGCCTGGAGGTGACCACTCCAACCTCTGAGACTCCTCACCCCCAGCAGCAAAGGCAGGATGGATGCAGACCCCAGCCCACCTGAGGGCAACAAGAAAGGTGTTTGTGTCCCTGCTCTGAATTGGACAGGAAAGGGAGGGATCACCTTCCTGCTGGCAGGAGAAAGAGGCAATTTTCCTTCTAAAGAAGGCAGGTCCCATAGCAGAAGTTCCACACTGAAATCTCACTGCACTCACTGCAAAGCTTTTGATGAATCCAATCTTAATAAATGTCCAGTGCTTGATTTTTTACAGCAGCCTTGCCTGGCTTTGATCTCCACTTGCCTGGGCTCAGCAAGGCTGCTGCTGCCTGCCAAGCTAAAGAGAGAGAAAAAAAAACAACCCAAGAACAGAAAAGCAGTTACTTTCCTTCAGTTGAAATAAAAGTGTGGTTTTTTTAACCATCTTGGCTGTTGAGTTGTGTGTGATACCTCCTGCCTCAGCCCCAGCCCTACTCTCTCCATCCAGAGAGCACACTGAAGCAATTTCCCTGTGGTTTCCTTCCTTGGTGGAGTCAAATTCCTAGAAAACAAAAGGAATGTTGCAACTGTGGTCACAGGCTGGAAGGCTGCAAATCTGACACACAGACAGGAGCCTTGGCTGGAGCAGGACACTGAGAGCAACTCATCCTGAGAAGACTTTGGGCTCAAGCCTTGCAGTTGTCTCCAGTGGAACAGACCAAACCTTGGGTCTCTAGAGTTACAGTGGCTGAGGGTAAAGTGTGCCCAGGGAGGACATGTGCAAGAACATTCCCTTCCTCCCCCAAGTCCTGCTCTAGACCCTCCTACCTTGGAGAAGATCTCACTGAGGAGCATTTTCATTTATTCTTTTTCAGAAAAGACCCAAAACTTGGGTTTTTTTGGGGGAGGGCAGCTCCTCCAAGCAGCCATGGTTGGATCTGGAGGCTTCACAGTGCTGTTTCTTGCTAGGGTGCAATGCACCTGGGCTAGTTTAGGTGTCAGCCATAGGCTGTGTGGGGGCTTTGAGGAGTTTTGGTGCATTTTCAAGGGCTTCTGGACAATGTGTAGGAGTGGAGATATGTGGTATTCCAGGAGGTGAAAGTCACTGCTATTTCCCTCTGGCAGGAAAGAAGCCAACTTCCATCCTTTTTTGGGCATCAGCTCTCAGTGACCTCAGCAGAAGGCTGCCTCCTCTGAAGTGTCCACCAGAGCAGAGGGTGATTAATGAGGGAGAAACTTTTTGGGGGGTGGCAGCAGAGTCTCTGTGGCATGACCAAGGCCAGGTCCTGGAACATCACTTAACCCTTCCTCTGACAGGCTCTGCTTGCAGTGCACAGCACAGCTGCTCCTGCTGTTGTACACCTCAGACAGCAGTCACCTGAGGATCAGAGAGGCAGAGAATGGTTTGGGTTGGAAAAGATCTTGAAGATCATCAAAGTCTAACTGTTAACCAGCACTGCCAGGTCCCCACTAAGCCATTGCCCTCATGGGTCACCTCTTTCCTTCTCCTCCCCTGGCTACATGAGTGGAGAGTTCACATCATGCATCCCAGTGCTTTGGTGTCCACACAAGAGCTTTCTCACATGTGTTTGGGGCAAGGAGATGCTGCTGGTCTCAGCAAAAGCTGGAGCAACAGAATGATCTGGGCTGCATTGTGCAGGATGTCACATCAGGTGACAAAAGTCTAGCCTGATGTTAGCAACCTGAGGATCATGTTAGTCTGGGAAGTAAATAAACAGTTAATGCTGGAGAATAGTTTCCCTGAGGAGACCTGGGTCTGAATTTGTTCCTGACAGTCTGTAGCTGTGCTGTTTCCACTTTTGATCTTTAAGAAGCTCTGGAATTTGCTAAGAAATGTCTGGGAAGTTCCCACACCTGTTTCTGACTCCTCTGCCCTGCAGGAGCATGTTTCAAAGGTGGCATCCCTCCTCCACCTTGGGGCACAGAAGCTGAAGCACAAAGAGATGCTGGGATTCAGCAGACCTGTGGAAAGATGGAACTTGTCTCTTGGGCTCTGTCTCTGTTTCTCTGTAGAACACCCAGAAATGGCCTCAAAAGCATTTTGGCCAGGTAATTAGTATTCTGTGGCACTCCTGTTCTTGGGGCTTGTCTCCTGCCATGTGTCTGCCCACAGGCCATCTGCCCAAACCATCAGATGTTCTGCTGTCCTGCCAGCTTTGTCTGTTCCTGGGTCCCTGCACCTGTGGCTGTGTGGCTCCTGCCATGCCAGAGCCTGAATCACAGGGTTACTGGGTTATACTGGAGCAAACCCAGCCTGGAGGGTAGCCCTGATAGCCTGCAGTGAAGCAGACTCAGGGGATGTGTCTTCCCATCCCATTACCAGCTCATCTGAGCCTGGCCTGTGTCTGGACATGTCCTGCTCTTAGAGGGAGAGGACTCTGGCCATGCTCTGGAGGGGCTGCAGGAGGAAGAGATGCTCTGCAGGGTTGTTCTGAGCCCAAGAAACATCCACCTGCCTTTCAGGAGGAGTCCAGGGGTCACAGCTCCATCCAAGACAGAGCACCCTTGACTCCCTACCGTGGAAGAGTGGAGCCCACAGCCACCTTTGCACAGGCACAGCCACCTGGCCTCTTTGCATCTTTTTCCTGGCCTCCTCCATCACCAGCATCTGAGAAGCTGGTCCTACTGATCTCATCTCTGCCTGTGGCAGCATCCCATGCCCTGGCACCACAAAGCTCTCAGGTGGTGCAGATTCCCCAGCCATGTCCACATCCCTGACCCCTCCTCAGATTGTTTTCCATCATCCCCTTTAAATCAAACCTCTTTGTTTCAGAGCTGGAGCAAGCAGCTGTACACTTGCCAGGACACAGCCTTAGAGGGAGCTTGGAGCTTCCTACATTCCCCAGCCTCAGTTCTCAGCAAAAATCTGAAGACAAGAACTTCATCTTCTATTTTTTTTTCCCTTCTTTTTCTTCTGAAATGACATCAGAGTTGAGAACTGCTCTGTCCTGACAGCAATTGTGTCATCTTGCAGGAACTAACATGTACTAATTTTAGCAAAGGCATTTTTTAGATTACACTCAGTGAAGTAAGAAATGGAGAAGTTAAAGCTGCTTTAACTCAGCTTTATTAGATGCTTTTGACAGTCACTGATGTGACTGAAGACATCATCTCCCACACTTTAACACAGAAATACAGGAAAGAGGTGTAGCATCAGAACTGACATACAGAATCCCCTAATCCCAGCATGGAGGGGGCTGGAAGGCACCTCTGGGGATCATCCAGTCCAAAACCTCCCTGCTCCAGCAGGGCACCCACAGCAGCTTGCCCAGGGTCACCTCCAACTGCCTTGGCAATCTCTCCACACAAGGAGACTCCACAGCCTCTCTGCAAAGCCTGGGCCAGGGCTCCAACACCCTCACACCAAACAAGCTTCTCCTCCTGCTCAGCTGGAACCTCCTGGCTTCCAGGTTGTGCCCAGTGCCCCTTGGGCTGGCCCTGGGCACCACCGAGCAGAGTCTGGCCCCAGCCTCTTGCCCCCAGCCTTCAGCTCTTGCTGGGCATTGAGCAGCTCCCCTCTGGGGCTGCTCTTCTCCAGGCTCAGCAGCCCCAGGGCTCTCAGCCTTTCCTCCTGCCAGAGCTGCTCCAGTGCTCTCAGCATCTTCCTGGGCTCTGCTGGACTCTCTCCAGCAGTTCCTTGTCTCTCTGGACCTGGGGAGCCCAGAAGTGGAGCCAGGACTCCAGCTGTGGCCTGACTAGGGCAGAGTAGAGAGGGAGGAGAACCTCCTTGGACCTGCTGGTCTCACTCTTCTTCATGCACCCCAGGAGACCATTGGCCTTCTTGGCCCTGAGGGCACATTGCTGGCTCCTGGTGAACTTGCTGTCCCCCAGCACTCCCAGGTCCTTCTCTGTGGAGCTGCTTCCCATAAGATCAACCCCTAACC
Organism: Galbula dea; assembly: GCA_013399015.1. NCBI lineage: Eukaryota > Metazoa > Chordata > Aves > Piciformes > Galbulidae > Galbula > Galbula dea. Next base: position 1,642,820 of record VWZX01006203.1, on the reverse strand, counting down.
TGCCCTGCTCCATGAGGTTATTCCTCCCCAGGTGCAGGACCCTACACTTGCCATTGTTGAATTTCAGGAGGTTCCTCTCCCCCAGCTCTCAGCCTGTCCAGCATACTGGTGAGACACAGAAAAAGCCAAATTCCCTTCTCTTATTATACTTTTCTTCATAACATCCTGATACTATGGACTGCTGGGAGAAAGAGCCACGAGACAGCCACATCCAGCACTAAAAGAAAATGCTGACATTAACAACAGTCCAGGTAACCTGAAACATCTCTGCACTGTCATGGTTTCATAGGCACTGGCACAGGTTGCCCAGAGAGGTTGTGGCTGCCTCATCCCTGGCAGTGTTCAAGGCCAGGTTGGATGTGGCCCTGGGCAACCTGATCTAGTGGGTGGCATCCCTGCCCATGGCAGGGGGGTTGGAGCTAGCTGATCTTTAAGGTCCCTTCCAACCATTCTGTGAGTCTATGATTGATTAACAAGGATCTCATGGTGGTTTTCCACAGGAATGTCACCTGCAGTGCAGGTGACACCTGGAGCTCCCCAAAAGGGAGAGATGGGATCTTCTCCTCTGCCCTGTCAGAAGTCATGAGCATTATTTATTGCCCACAGCTCAGTCCAGGTGCACAAGAGATGTGACAAAAATTCCTGGACCAAGACTACCAGAGGCTTGTAAATCTGTTCTGAGATAATTAATTACTTGCAAATCATTTCACTACTCATTAAATTAGATGCTGTGCTTTCTCCTTTCAAAACAACATTTTAGGAGCTTGAATAAATGTCATAATTTAACATTAATTTAAATTCCCTCCCAAACCAGCAGCTACATTGTTTAAAGTCAAAAGATATGTTGATGTCGAGCTCCAATGTTCATCCAATCACCCCTCAACCACTCTGCCTTTCTCTGCCTTTATGTTTCAGTTTGTCCAGTGCAGCAATAAACCAAATCAATTACTTGTAGAGCTCTATCCTGAGCACATAATGAATAATAATAATAATTAATTACCAGCATTTCCCACTGTGCTTCACAGATTAGAACTGAAACACTTCCCAAGCACTTCATCTTCAGGGCATTCCTGTGAACTTATCCTGGGTTCCAGGCAGGGATCTCAAACCCAGTGCAGTTGGCAGGAAAATAAAATAGTTGCTAATTTTGAGAGGCTGCAAACTGATTGTTTTGGGTTTTTTGTTTTCTAGAAGATGAATTTTATAGCAGTTTCCCCAAAAAGTTTGGCTCCTCAGAGTTTTCTTTGGGTGGGATTTGGAAGCCACAGTAGCCAAGGCAAAGAAATGGTGTAGTATAAAGAGGGTTCCTGTCCCCCTTTGCTCCAGGTGGATCCATCCTGGGATGGATCCTTTATTCCTGCAAGCAAAGAGTCTCCACTGGCCTCTCAAACACTGCAGCTGCTTCTTAGTTAGTGTGGTTTTACATGGTCTCCTTGGGAGGGGATTTAAGCCATGCTTCTGCTCCTCACCCTTGAGTGTTTTACTCTTGCAGGGTTTTGTAGACCAGGGAGCAATGCAGTTGAGAAACATTCACTATTCCAGCACTTCTTGTGTCTCAAGGGGTTGAGGTGCACCTCAGTATTACCCCAGTGAAAGAAGCTTTTACCTCTCCCTCCCATCTCCAGCTTGAGGTCTGTGATGAAGTTAGATTGGATGCAAACAGCAGAGTTACCCACTCTGGGTGTTCAGTTGCCTTCTCTGTGCTGTGTGGGACCAGGCAGCCCCAGGAATGATTGGGGTGAATATGTTATTGTATACAAAAGCAACCCCAAAACCCCAAGTACCAAAGGGGAAAGAGGAAGGGAGCTACATAAGCTTACACAAGCTGGAATGATGTCCCCAGGGAAGTGGTGGAGTCCCCAACACTGGACACTTCTAAGGGGCCCTCTTGAGCCTACATTGAGCCATCTTGCCTAGGCTGGGAGCCATTCCAGCTCAGGTTGTTTGGGGCTGTGAGCAACCTGATCCAGTTGGGAGATGTCCCTGCTGGCTGCAGGGGGGTTGGACTAGATGACCTGGCAGGAAGTGTTTGCAAGTGACCAGCACAGGGAGGGAGACCTATTGCCCTCCCTGCCTGCCTGCCTCCCTTGGAGGGCACCTCCCTCCCTCCCTTGCCTGCCTGCCTTGGAGGGCACCTCCCTGCCTGCTTGCCTGCCTGGGAGGGCACCTCCCTCCCTCCCTGCCTGCCTGCCTTGGAGGGCACCTCCCTGCCTGCCTGCCTCCCTTGGAGGGTCCCTCCCTCCCTCCCTTGCCTGCCTGCCTTGGAGGGCACCTCCCTGCCTCCCTCCTTCCCTGCCTGCCTTGGAGGGCACCTCCCTCCCTGCCTGCCTTGGAGGGCACCTCCCTGCCTGCCTGCCTGCCTTGGAGGGCACCTCCCTCCCTCCCTGCCTGCCTGCCTTGGAGGGCACCTCCCTGCCTGCCTGCCTGCCTTGGAGGGCACCTCCCTCCCTCCCTGCCTGCCTGCCTTGGAGAGCACCTCCCTGCCTCCCTCCCTCCCTGCCTGCCTTGGAGGGCACCTCCCTCCCTGCCTGCCTTGGAGCGCACCTCCCTGCCTGCCTGCCTGCCTTGGAGGGCACCTCCCTCCCTGCCTCCCTCCCTCCCTGCCTGCCTGCCTTGGAGGGGTCTGAGTGCTAGGGCTTGCTCTGCCCTGATCACATGCATCTGTTTGAAAAACCATGCCCTACCAAAATCAGGGAGGGAGCTGCAAGCATTGTGTTTAGAAAGGTTGGAGTATGTTGGAGGGATTAAAATGGTTCTTAACCCTTCACAATAGAATGCAAGAAAGAATAAAGTGTATTTCCCTCGTGTGGCAGTCACTTGTGGGACTGTGTCCTGCTGCAGGGAAAGGAGAGACAATGTACCCGGGTCAAGTCAATGAAATGTGTTCTGAGATCAGTTACATGTGAATGAACAGAGGAAAGGGATTGAGAGGATGATGGCAGAGGTGAGACACAGGATAGCATCTGTTCTCAGCACAAAGAACAGTCTGCACCAGCCCAGCTACCCTGGGCTGCAGACCCAGCTAGAATCTAACTAGTAGGACAAATGCTTGCAAGGAACAAACCCCCAGACTGTGGGTGATAGCACCTGGGCAGGAGACAAGAAAACTCCATTTCTGTAATATCACCTGCTCTGGACCCTTGGGAGTCTGTGTTTGAAAATATGTGGTGGTCAAAAGCCACAGATTTTTGGGAGCTTCTGCAAATAGACCAAGGACCCTGTGTGCTTTTTCAGGTGTCAGACACCTTTACCTCTGCAGTGCCTGCAGAAATGTGATGATCATGGTGTAGCAAGGACTAAACTGGAAGGGAAAGTGTTTGTCTCAGCAGTTGCCACCAACTTGCTGTGCCCTTCAGAGGGAGGAAAATGGGCTTTCTTGTCCTTTCATTGCCTTTCTACTCTGCTCCATGCCCCAGTCCTGCCATTCTCAACCAGGTACAGCCCACAGGGATCTTAAACCAAAGAAGGTCTTGCAGGATCAGGCCCAGGGAATAGCTGTTGTATCTGGTGGAGCTCTGCAGAACCCTGCAGAGGTGTTGACAGAGCTGCATTCCTTGCAATGCTCCATTATTGGCTGCCTGTGAAAATGAGCTCTGCCTTCCCCCCCACCTCCCAAAGTTGGCTGTTAATTAGGCTGAGCATCATCCTGACTCCTCTAAAGCTGGTAGGGGGTTGATTAGGAAGAGCCAAAAGAACAAAGGAAGCAGCCAGGGCATTTCAAAGAGGCAGGAGGAGCCCAGATGAGTCTCCCTGTCAGCTTGGGGCTTGCCCTGGAATCTCTGCACCTCGGTTCACTGCTCCGCTAGCTACATTTGAACCCTCATCTGCCGGGGGGGG